>JAHDVE020000410.1:0-111193 GCA_022606495.2 Halesus radiatus
AATAAATCACGAAAAAATGTAAAATTCAGTTTTGTTAAGATACCACAAATTTAATTTTGAATCATTTTGTTTTTGTTTTTATATCTAGTATTTATTTGTTAAATACCATAATGAACATTTTAGCCGACTAAGTAAGCTAAAGTCATCGAAGAGATGAACCAATAGAATTGTGTTGTGTTAGTGTCCGTATCCCAGAAGTAAGCTAATTTGTTCCATACTTCTTTTGAATTTGATCAAACATTTTCAAATATCAACCTTCTTTCTATAGGAGATAGAATAGACTGACGTAGATAGACTGTCAGGAGTCTAGAATTCGAAAGGCTTAAAGTAAATCGACGACGTATGTGTTCTTTCAAATTGGCATAGATTACATTTTTAGGGATTAGATAGTTCAGTGGGGAAAGTAAAGGTATATTATATAGGGTGTATCAGAACGTGCTGGACAAACTTTAACCAGCGGTTTCTGAGCTTATTTGGAGTAAATAATATAGATGATGTTTGTTTTTTTTTTAATTAACTGTTTTTAATTTTATTTTCAGCAGAGTAACTGTCCAACCCCCACCCGACCCCAACTGCCCAATAGAAACCATACTCAATAAAGCTTTGAAATTGCTGAGTCTTATTTTAAGAGTATCTAGTAACGTTAATAATATCAATACTATCAAAACACTGCATATTTCACTTGTAAGGTGTCATATCGAGTACAATTCCACAGGTTGGTCTCCAAATTATGATATTCATTCGGACATGATTGAAAGAATCCAACATAAATATTTACGATACTCATTTTAGAACGGGTATTCCTATATGTATGTATGCGAAGATTACGATTACCTAATTTAAATTTTTTTAACTTAGAATTATTTGCGATTTAAGTTAGTCTTCGTTAAAAATTATTAATTCTCTGTTTTGTACTCATGAATTGCTATATTTAAATTATTAATTTTATGTTTTATACCCCTGAATTCCCACATTTAAATTATTAATTCTATGTTTTATACCCCTGAATTGCTATATTTAAATTATTAGTTCTATGTTTTGTACCCCTGAATTGCTATATTTAAATTATGAATTCTATGTTTTGTACCCATGAATTGTTGTATTTAAATTATTAATTCTATGTTTTATAACCCTGAATTGCTATATTTAATTTATTTTTATGTTCCTGGCAGGACAGCTACAAGACAGTACCTACCATATTATTGTGACAATTCTACACCAGCATCGCAATATTATACAATTTCCATAATTCTGATTAAAAAAAACCGTCATTCATTTCCACAGCTTTTAACAGTCTGTATTGTGCGATCTGCGGAATGCTCCGTGAGTCGGGTCAAAATACCACAGCGGATAAAATTAGTAAAATAAACTTATTTTCTGACTACCCTTTCTCTTCTAAATAATGTGCGTGATATAAATTATTATATTTCTCGAATAATTCCCAAAACAAACACAACAACATTATGCGTAAATCAGTGCAAAATAGCCCGCGTTACATAATTTCTGAAAATTTATTCAATTCATAACTAAATAAATACATTCGTCCAAAAATGTAATATCCATTTAAGAGGAACGGCAGCGCTGCCTATTTCATACATAACTTAATTTTAGATTTGGATAATACCCATCCAAACTGAATGATATATTTTTTTTAATTAAAGGTTTAGTAAATATCTAGAACGTATGAGAAGTATTATAGTTTTAAATTATGAAGTAGAGGCCATGAAAAACAAATAATTTTCATTATTTTAAAGGCAACATAGAAAATTATTTGCGGGTTTATCGTATTTTTTTGTTTGTTTCAATTATCTTTTTTACATACGTAAATAAAAATATAAAAAAACAAAACATTTAAAAAAAACCTTTTTCGGGTCAATATTTAAAATTATGTACGGCAAATTAGTGTTCCCACATAAATTGGTCCTTTTTAATTTAAGTTAAAGTTCACCATAATGCGTATTTTAATATTTAAAAAAATATATATATATTTTCAAAGCAGACGGGGTAAATTTTTTTTAATCATTCCCTCCCCCCAGCCACAAAATAAATGTTAAAGGCGTTTCTAAATTCTCGAAAAATCAATTTCTTTAATGGCCCATATTTCATAATGTAAAACAAAAATAAATAAATTACTTCTAATACGTACTATATATATTTAGTAAGAATTAGGTTTATTTTATTTATCGCGTTTCGTTTAATGTTAACATAATTTGTTAACATAATTTACAAATGATTATATGTCAGAAGATTGAACTTTTAATTGCATAAGCAACAGTCCAGATGTATAAAGTAATTTCGATTCTAACATTCCAAAAAAATATATAACGAAACGTAAATCCCAATTTCTGCTTTCCACAAAATATCACATTGCATACAAAACCAATAAAAAAATCTGGTATTCCACCAGTAAAAACAAGTTTGATGCTTTTTCGCACAATCAAATTTACCGTGTGCATTGTGAAGTCCGAAATACACACCGAAAAAAATGCTTTTTCGTTTAATGTATCCAACATTTTGTTAATGTCTTCAAAAAGCAAAACAGCGTCGGTGCGAAATATTAAAATAATACAGGGCCATTGGCGTCCATTGCTTTATGACAAAAGGTAGACTGTAGTTTTTCAAATTCGGCTGTGAATTGTGCATTGAATATTTTATATTACATAGACACTGCTGAAAACCAGCTGCACTCTGGGCTCCGGAATGTATAGTTTAAAAATTAATTAATTAATTTTTTAACATATACACACATATATACGATATGTGTATATAACAACAAAATCCCACATAGGCAAGGCCGGTGCGTGGGTATACGAGTACTTAGCATCAGTTAGGGGCAGTAAAAAAAGGAGTTTCTTTTTCCAAGGAATCAATTATTTTTTTAATTTTTATACTTGTTTATATATATTTACACACATACACATCTATTTTCCCTATATATATCTTTATAAGTTCACAAATAAAGCGAGTTTCCACTTGAAAATAACAACTGTATAATACCAATAAGATTGTAAAAGAAAACCAGATAAAATGAAATACAAAAACTTTGCTTGTTTATTTTAATAATTTTTTTGTTGAGAGAAAAAAACATGTTTTTATTAATACTCGTACATGCATGTTAAACTGAAGTTAAATAAAAAATTATAAGTTTAAGAATAAAAAGAAAATAAATAAATAAAAGAAAAAGGGGAAAATATTCAATTATAGCAGGAAAAGGTTGATATCTTTGGTTTTAGATTAGCAGTGATCTTTTTGTCAATTGCTAAAATTATATAATGTGTAATATTATTTATTGACAAATTAAATGTTTTTGATTATTTATCATCATGCACTGATTGTTGTTTGCAACTGAATAAATGAGCGGACAAGTTCCTTACCATATTCACTAAAAAAACACATTCTGGTCAGAAATTTGTCTCAATTTTTATTACTTTTTAATTAGTTTATAAGGTTTGTTATTCTTAGGATAGGCACAGCGTTTCAACCTTTATAGACTGCACGCCACTGTACAGGTCGTACTAAAGTAAGAATCTGATTTAATATTAGTTTAGACCACTTCCGTGGCCAAGACGTTAATATCTTCGGTTTTTGATCCAGATATAAAAGGTTTGAAACTCGACGTGCGCAAATAAATGTAAAAAAAAAACATAAACACCTTTTTTCATATATAATATGTAAATATAAAAAAAATATTATATAATTTGCAACACTCTCCACCTAGATGCTTCCAGGATCACATTGGTAAAAGACCAACATTAAGAACCTAAGCGTTTCTTGAAATAGCTTTAGCCATATTTGATGACCAGATCTGAATAGCTGGTCCAAAGCATCCTCTTCCCCACCCCTTTCCCTCCTCACTCCGTTCTATCTCACTAATCACCACCTATCTTGGCCGATATTCATATAAAATTTAAAAAAAAAAAAACATAAAGTCAGAAGGTAAAATCAAGGTAAGTAGGTAAAATCTCTGCCATTCAGTTGGCACTTACGGTACTTGTCAAAACTAAATCTGACGAAATTCCTCATTTCTTTATACAAATCTGAGAGGAAACGACTTGAAAATTATCTTAAGCAAATCACGTTCAAGCCTCCGTCGATTATTTGACAGAAGAAATGTTATCTGAGAATTTCCCGGAAAGTTGGTGCGATTTTCACGAGATAAAAAGGTCATTATGGTGTTTCCCCCGCCTCTGAACACGCTGCACCCCAAGCAAATCTATTTATCAACGGAGAGTTTTTGGTACTAACTTTAAGGGCTTTGGTTTTTCATGCGTCATAAGGTCAAACCTTTTTATATAAAGGGGGGACCCAATTAACGCGGATTTAAGACGCAAGACGAAACAAGCAAGTTTTAACTGTAGGTATTTTTTATAACCATTTGTGGAAACGCAGGTAATTAGGTAACGCATCCCATCTAATTATTTTTTTATATTCCTCAATGATTGGATGGGTGGGTTAAATCCCCTGCTCCGGAACAAAGACCGTAAGTTTGAAATCTAGAGTACTCAAAAAAATTATTTCTATTTATTTGTGGTGTTTCGCACGGAATAGAGTAGTTTCACTATAATTTTTTTTTGTCGAAAAAAATAACGATATTTGTCTGCGCCAGAAAGTCATCCTATCCGACCCAAGATTGTAAATCTTGAACCTTAAGGAATCAATTTGTGTTTGTTACTCGTTAAATGAAAACACTGTCGTTGTTAACGCTTTTATAAATGTTTGATGTTCATCAATGTTTTAACGAGGATCTCTACAGAAAGTTAATAGAGGCTGTTGTTTACTGAGAATGTCGTGAGAAAAGAAGAATGAATTATTCAGTAGACGTTATTTAGAACTTTGACAGCTTAAACTTAAACCATGGAAAGGTACAATGACTTGAATTTGGGAGATTGTTTATTTTTGGATGCGATATAAATATTTAAAAAAACTGATATTTGCTATGAGGGTGCAGCTACATAAAGTAAAATGACTGAAGAACACTATTGGAAGAAAAATACTAATCATTGAAATGATAATCTTGGCACGAAATAATGATGACAGTTTTATTTTATTTTAGTTTTGATGAATACGTTTTCTATAATAGTTTAAAATATATGCGATTTCTGATTTGCCTTTAATTTTTACATAACGCTGGCTAACGTCGGTAGGTTACCAGTGACACCTGTTTTACCACCCAGTCACGTTGTCTATATCATAATGACGTTGTAGCCAATTCGAAACCGTTTGAGAATGTGCGGTGTTTGATCGTTTTTAAAATCAATAATAAATTATATCGCAGGGTTTTTTTGAAATTTTAATCCCCTTCCTCCCCTCAAGTCAAAGGATTCTGTATGATATTATCATGCACACACAGATTCTGTCACAATTTCGCTGACCCCCCTCCCCCCGTAAACCAGTGACATTAATAATGAAGTGGTATAATGAAAATATTAAAATTATGGTATTTTAGTACGATGATCAGAATTAGAAAAATAAACTTTAAATATTCCATGTATCGTCGCCCACAACACAAACAGGCGTATTTAGAAACTTTCCAGGAGAGCCATTAAAGCGCATTTTTACTGAATTCTCATGCATTTTATTACGCGTTTCGCTGACGAGCTAATAATAACCTTTTATTACCCCTCGTTAGCGAAACATGTAATAAAATGTACATGCATCCCGCAAAAAATGCAAGTTTTTGGCTCTCCTGGAGAGTTGCTAAATGTGAGATACGCCTGTATCACGAACGATATATACGACGGTATCACTAGTTTGTGAAAATATTCCATTGATATAAAATATATAAATGATCCGTTCAATAATGATACTCTCAGTATCGCCCTGGTGAAATACCACCGTTTAGTGGAGAAACGTTGCTTGAAATGGCCGTGGTTGATGACCTTGAATAGCGAGCTACTTCTCAACTTTTTTCTTTGTTATCTCCTTCCTCTACCTCCTCCTTCCCTTAGACTCGAAACATAGTCCAAATGAGATACAATAGTCCTGCTCCTTGTAGTTAGAGATTTGGTATTAATCTAAAAAAAAAAAACAGATCTACACTTTACTGATATTTTTAAACCATTTTCAAAATTGGAACTATTTCAGCAAAACACCTCCGCATTACCAGGGCACGTACCCTACATGAAAATGGGTACATACCCACATGGTAAGTACACCTTAGTATGCCTTATTTTATAAAAAAAATGTTTTCCCAGACTGCTAATTATTTTTTAAAAACAGATTAATTTCTTTAAAATAATTACCCTTTTTAAAAGAAAATAAAAGGATTCCTGATTCGTTTAATTTGTAATGCGGGTTAATAAATAATAAGGGTTGAGAGGGGTGATTAACTTTTTATACGACCCACGAAACTCAATTACCAAATTTAATTTCGCGATAATTTGATTAATTATGATGAATAAAGAAAACTGTTCTGATTTAATGAACAGAATAATTTCCCTCAACTGAGTGATTTCTTCTTTTTTAAAAGAAAGACAAATATTCCCGGGTTACGAATAACCACATAATATTTATTTTTTTAACTTCTGCTAAGTGGAAGATGTTGCTTGTGCTATGATGGAAGGCTTAGGTAGCCGAGGAGTTGAACGCGCGTCAGCAGACGCATTTGTCAACTCAGCCTCTAAGCGGCCGTATTTATAAAAAAATACATTCCAGAAAAAAGTTAATTACGTTAATTAACTAGAATGATTACCTAAATAAATTTATTGCAATTATATACATTTTTTAAAATTAATAACAAATTAATTTGTTTAAAACCACTGTATTTAACATGTAATGTAAATATCTACATGTTTCAGAACCAAAGCTCCTCTCGTCGGGATAAACAATATGCCCACTAAAAATAATGACAAGTATAGACAAAAAGTAAGAAAATAGAACAAATTAAAAAACTCAAACAAAAATTATAAATAAGCGATGAAAGTAGATAAGTAATTAATTATAATAATAATAATAATTTCAAAAATATATACAAAATAAAAAAAAAAAATTGTATTAGAAATTATGAAAGTATTTTTTATTATTGAAACAAAAAAATAGCAAGGCATAAAAACGTAAAAATAATAAGACTTATTATTATTATTTTTATTTTTATATGAATACCGTACAAGAGTTCCAACTTTCTGGAGCCAGTGAGACAATGGCATACCCTATTGGGGAATGTTGTGAGGCTGAAGGTATTGGGGAGGGGAAGGATAAGGAGAAGAGCAGGGTGGGAAATTCCTGGCTATTCAGATCTGGTCACCAAAAACAGCTAAAAGCCATTTAAAGCAACCTTTCAATTTTGAATGGTGGTCTTACACCAGGGCGATACTAAGAGTATCTTCCACCCTGGAACGTGCGCAAATATACCATATGTTATTTTTAATTAATTAATTGGGAAATAGCACAAATTAATTAAATAAAATTTTAAATTATAATAATTTTTTTTTATTATTATAAAAAATTATATTTATAATGTTATAAATGTAGTTATTAATGTGATAATTTTTGTAAAATATTTGATTATTAATAAAATTTAATTAACTGTTAAGACTTTTCATAATTTCCAATTAATGTTATTAATTTAATAACTTAGACCCCACAATGTTACTTTACATCTTTTGAAGAAATATATGCGTTTTAATTATTTTGTTTATTTAATTTATAAGGAGCAATTTCTTTTAAAATGTACCTAAATTTGTTACTATTACAGGTTGGTCTAGAAGGCAATTAATTATATTGATCTCTTCGTAGCTAATGGATTGCTTGCCATGGTATATGTATGTATGGTGTGTAAATGTACAAAATCATTAAAAAATTGACTGACTCCAAGTATTAAGATATGGATTATAGGAACTGGAAAGAAGAATATATATACAATATTTCAACCTACCAAACATTAACGCTCACGTTATGTTTTCTTCTAACTTTAAGTATTTTGATTTCTTTATTGCTTTATAGTTTTCATCTTCTAATATTTTTATATTGTTTTCCCGTTAACTATGCTTATTATGGAATATTTACATTAAAATTAAATTAAAATACTTACAACCACAAAAAACCTGACCTAATTTATAATTCTTATACAAAATCATATACAATGTGAGCTTAGAACGGGATACCCCAGTAAGGTCACATTTTTTTGAATTAAAAAAAATATGACCTTACTATTTATTCGAGTAGAAAAAATAAATAAAAACTATTGTTTTCGTGTTGTCGTGTAAATTGTACGAGTATGTGTACTTGTGATGTTTTAATGTTTTCTGTATGTTTGTATGTATGAGGTTATTATTTAATTTATATATTAACAGACATATGTGAATTATAATCGCAAAGTTTTGCTATTGTTAACAGTATTGTGTCCTGGTATATTTTTTTATTTATCATTCTTTAAAAAGCAAATTTTTATGTATCATTCTTTAAAAACACGTTTTTATGTATAATTCTTTAAAAAACACATTTTTATGTATCATTCTTTAAAAAACACATTTTTATGTATCATTCTTTAAAAAATACATTTTTATATATCATTCTTTAAAAAATACGTTTTTATGTATCATTATTTAAAAAAACACATTTTTATGTATCATTCTTTAAAAAACACATTTTTATGTATCATTCTTTAAAAAATACGTTTTTATGTATCATTCTTTAAAAAAACACATTTTTATGTATCATTCTTTACAAAACACATTTTTATGTATCATTCTTTAAAAAACATATTTTTATGTATCATTCTTTAAAAAACACATTTTTATGTATCATTCTTTAAAAAAACACATTTTTATGTATCATTCTCTAAAAAACACATTTTTATTCGTCATTCTTTAAAAAACAGAATTTTATTTATCATTCCTTAAAAAAACTCATTTTTATGTATCATTATTTAAAAAAACACATTTTTATGTATCATTCTTTAAAAAACACATTTTTATGTATCATTCTTTAAAAAACACATTTTTATGTATCATTCTTTAAAAAACACATTTTTATGTATCATTCTTTAAAAAACACATTTTTATGTATCATTCTTTAAAAAATACGTTTTTAAGTATCATTCTTTAAAAAAACACATTTTTATGTATCATTCTCTAAAAAACACATTTTTATTCGTCATTCTTTAAAAAACACAATTTTATTTATCATTCCTTAAAAAAACTCATTTTTATGTATCATTCTTTAAAAAACACATTTTTACGATGTTTGTATAATTTATATTACTCAACAAATTTGCAGTGCGTGAATAATTGATATTAAGAGATGGATTTTCAGGTTTAATTTTTATAACGTATTGAAAGAAAAACTGAAATGTTGGTAAGTAATTATATTTATATATCACGCTATATACCCTAATAGATTTCAAGATAATATTTAAAGTGCCAGAATGTGAAAAAAAACCGCAAATTAATTAAAAAATACATTATTTATAAAGCGTGGTGGTTTATGTGGAAAATGACCCAAGGTTGCTTAAGCAACTGTAAAGTTTTTGATTTGGGTTTGCTTAAAGTGTAGTGACATTTTCTTGGACATATATCTTTTTTGACGTTTAGTGTTAGGTTAATATTATATTTTCGTAATAATAGTACTCATGGTCGCACCATTAATAATAGTACTCACGGTCACACCATTAATAATGATGTATTTTTTTTACAGTCGTACTACTATTGTAATTTTTTTTATCAACTACTATGTTTTAAATTAGCATATTAAAACAAAACACTTAATCATGAGCGTAATGAGAAAGATTAAGAAAGTGACTTATGTAGTTCGGATGAGCGAAGAAAGGGTGTAAGGAGAATATCTGACGCGAATTTGAATGGAATAAGAAGCCGGGGACGCCCGAGGAAAACATTGCATGATCAAGTGAATCAAATACTTGAGTCGGGCCATGTCAAGAGTCAGGATAACAGAGGTATATGTATAAATGTGAATGAAGCAAGGATTATATACCAAGGTACTGTCTACCCCTGCGGAGCAACGGTATAATGGTTAATTAGTTTTTACTGCCATATGGCACTTTTTCTCCAGTATGAAAGGTAATTTTTTTATTGGAATACCGTACAAGAGTCCCAACTGCTTACAACCGCCTGGAGTTGGTGGGGACGATGGTATCGCCAATTGGGGTATGTGGTGAGGCTGAAGGTAGTGGGGAGTGGGAGGAGATGGGTGGAGGATGGTTGGTAAGTACCTCAAATCTGTTTTTTCGGATCTGATCACCAAACACGGGTAAAGCAATTTCAAGCGACGTTTCGACTTAGAATGGTGGTCTTTCATTGTTATTCTGATTATTTTGATATAATTTATTTCGTTCCACCCCAGTGTTTATTTAATAAACGTGCAATGATGGGCAAACGACCGCAAATCCCTTCATTATTCAGCATACTCCACAGTCAGACTTAAATAAATGCTTTTATGGCCCCTTTAATATATGAGGTGCCTAAAACTCGACGGATCAGCGATTTGGGAAAACCTTCCCGGAGGGAACAGGGAATTTGCAAATATCGATGGAGGGTGCGTTTCGTTCGTATATTGGAATTTTTCGGAAAATCCTTAGCAAATTGGCTATTTTTTCTCTTTCTGAAATCAATTTTATTGTTATTACCGAGTACCTAAAACGAAAGAGAAATTTAAAATATATTTTATCATTGATAATTTAGAAGCCAATTTTTTTTAGTGTTATTGCTATTTCACGCATAATGACCCGATAAAATATTACTTTTACGATAAAACTGTATTAGTCGTCTCATGGTACTCTCTCATATCGAATGTTGGCTACCATCATGGTAATATTTACCCTGCAGATTGCTGTCATAAAAACTCGGCGGAATTGCACTCTTACAAGCCAAGTCCAATTCACGAGATTATTAGTATATTGGATATGGATTATTAGTTTGATTAAATTGTATTCGTGTCATGCATATAACGTGAATTTTCTCATTTTTATGTGGAGCAGAATTATTATTAAAGAATTATACTTTGGCACCCTTTTTGTCAATGGCATTTTAAGAATGCGCCAATAGATTTCGAATTAAAAAAAACTTTAGTAGGTCGTTATCGGGACACGCTTTGTAAATAATATGCGTACCCCGATTCAAAGCGCATCGCTTCTGTTTTAATGCTAAGTTTAGTGTACACTGTATAGGTTTACACGAAACTCGGAAACATATCAACTAAGTATTTCTTTAGAGGCTTAAAATTATAAGCGAAAAGAATTCATTGAGCATAAAAGTTTCTTTTAAAAAATGTGTAACTTTTCTAACAAAAGAAATGATTGTAAAGTGTGTGTTTAATTAATAGCTAATAACTCTAAGTAACTCAGAGTGTGAGCAAATCTTCAAGCCGAATTGGCTAAAAATCAGTTCTTAATTATATTAATTTTTTTTTTAATCAAGGTCTCGGATTGATCACGAGGTCCTGTGTTCGAGTTCCAGCTGCTACCATTTTCTGTGACATTTCGGTTTCATGTTTTATTCTGAGAGTTTTTAATATTATCTTCAATGATTAAAAATAACTCAGTTTTGGTTGGTACAAAATTATCAGAAGTTAATTGTAAATCCACAAACATGAAAGTATTGTCTCAATAAATTAATCTAGGCGCCATGTTACCATTAAAGTAACAATTAAATTAAAACTCAAGAGAGCGGGTAAACCGAGAAATTCTACATAATAGTTCGTCAGGCGCTTGCCTTGATTCCAATGGCCGCCTTGAATAAGTTGCTGTCCATGTGAAAGGCTCCCTCCTGTAACACTGTCAAACAGAGACTGGCGATCTTCTGACGAAGCTACTGGAACGTTCTTTAGTCAGTGTTGTATCATTTGAAGTGACGAATATTATAGGCAAGGCTGGGTAAGTACTAGAATCGTTACAACTATTCCGATTGGTTTAGTATTGGATGGTTTGTGTTTTTTTTAGTTTTAATATTAAATTCGAATTACTTTACTATTCATATTTATGAATATAAAGTATTTAAATTATTAATATTCATATTAATCACAAACCGATCCATAATAATCATAATCACTCTAAATGTAAGGCTTCACAACCCTCAAATATTGTAACAAGTTTTATTATCGTTAATTTAACATTTTTTGTATGTTTTAGGTTGTATTCTAACATTCCCTAGTCAGCTAAATCCCGTACGTTCACATAACCTTAGGATATCTCGAGTGTTTGCCGGTAATCTACAACTGCTGATGCCAGAATTCTTTTTTAACCGCAATATTTTAGAAGTTTGGAAGGGGAGACATTTTCGCTTCAAATGCTAAAAATATTGATTTACCTCGATGGGAACTTACGAAATACATGAATATAAAGATTCACTGAATAACATCCATACATTATTTCTTATCAAAGGTTAACGTTTGTGAAAAAATCCTCACAAATTCAACCTGTAAACCATCGTACTAATCATTATTATCATTTTCCCGAAAAAAATGTTGATAATAATTTTTTTAAAAATTCATAATGCGGATACGATTTAATTCTCATGGCCAACTTTTTGTAATGTTTGATTTTTGGGGTAATAAGCTGTGTCACAGTTTCCTACTCATTTTGCCAACATTTTATCTGCCCTAATGATGGACTCTGCAAGGCTGCCTGATACGTTAGCTAAAGGAAAAATATGCAATATATCTTATTACACTGACTGTAAATAATCACATTGAAGATGTGTTTTACTTGTTTACATAGATATATTTTTAACTCCAGACAAAGGGCCTTGAGGAAAATCATTTCCTTCGGGGTTTATGCCATCTTTGCAGATGCTGTGTGGAGGGTTTTATTTGGTGAATCTAGTCATGAAGAGACCCATATTGCTGGAGAGAGAAAAAAAAGCAGGTCGGGGAGTCATTTCACAACAGCTATTAAACACCAGAAGGAGTTGTAAAAACGACCCGTTCTCACGTGAAACATGTGAACCACGCACTAATGTTGGTTGTGAGTGTAGCATGACTATTCAATAACGCTAGTTCTTCGGAGCACCTTCCAGTGAAATACTAGTAATTTTTATAATCGTAACTACAATTTAATGGTTTGTCAGAGGTTAAACGACTAAAAGCGATTAACCTACGTATTATAAGTGAACTGACGTTCACAATATTCCCACCAAAATTCTACTACTTTTTTATAATTTAAAGTGCTTCCGATTTGTTGGATATTCGCTCTGAAGGGATTGATCATTCATTCTTTTATAAGAGTTTCTTTGTGTCATTTTCTTAAGAAAATTGGAGATATTATATTATTCTTCGAAAAAATATTCCACGCCCCGGATTGAATCTTTTCCCCAATTCCAATGAAAGTGACGCGATGAATTCATTTTCCAATTTATAGAGTATTCTTTACTTAATATTGAGCGTCGTTCTGCAAAATTAAATTATACCACAAAATGAGAAAAAATAAACAAAACTTATAAATAGTTTTATAGTGTATATCGCAAACACTATCTATGTAATAATGTGTTATTGGATTATGGCCGACATTCAATAACATTATAAAAACGTTTTGAAAATGTATATTATCTCTGTACATTAAGCAAAAAATTATCCCATATACTTAGTATAGATAAAAAAAAGGTGTTTTTAATAAAAAAAAATTTATTATCTGACACAATCTTTCATTTATTTAATAAATTAATAACAATTACTCGGTTTAAACCGCTGTTTTGATATGTAAATATCTACATGTTTCAGAAGTAAAGCTCCCCTCATAAGGATAAAAACATACCTAGTATAGACAAACAGTAAACAAATTGAATGAAATTACAAACATAACTAAAAAATAAAAAATAAGTGATAAAAGTAGGTAATAATTAAACTGTAAAAATATATATATTTTTTAAATATTTAAAAATAAAAAAAATATTAAAAATTTAAATAGAAATTATTTTTATTATTAACATAAATAATAATAAAGCAGTTGCTATTATTTTATTTATTTACCGTTCCACTTCACGTGGTCTAATGTAAAATTATATATATTTTTTAATTTTAATTTACATATTGCTTATTTTTAATACTTATTACTTAAATAACTTTGAATTTTTTTTATTTCACTGGTAAGTAAGCTATTCATTTTAATGTATTTTTACACCAAACACCAAACAATTTCGTCTTTGGAATTTTTTTTCTTCTTTTAGTCTTATATTGTCTTGTATGGAAGTCTTTATTGTAATGCAGTTTCATTTTACACTCATTATATCTAATTCCTTGAGCATTTTCTTTATCGATTTTTCTTTATTACACTTTATAATTTGTCTCATTGCTCTAATCTGGATTATAACTTCATTTTGCAGTACGAAGCTCAATTGGACGCGGTTATGTAGAAAGCATCCAATGGACAAATTGTCAAAATTTCATGTTTTACTACAGATAAACACGAGATTATGTTAAAACATCTATGCTCCAAATGCAAAAAAAAAACAATATACAAAAACTGATCATCATTCCAAAAATTCTGTAATATCCTTTGTATTGTCAAATTTTCACGCCTTTTTATCAGCCTCGTCTTTTTTGGGTTGGATGCTTTCTGCATAAATATGTCTAATTTCGCCAAGGTTAGCAATTGACATTGATTGCCAATGATTTTTCTCAATTTCAGTCGTTAGTATTTTTAGGTCGCCATGAATAAAATTAATTTGTAATACTTTTTTAGTATTTTCAAGGATTAAAATTATTGAACGAAATTGTGGCCCGGTATTGTCATTAACTTATGAAATGGGTACAATGTTTTTTATAATTTATTCAAACGATTGGTATTCACTTTGTGGCGTCATTATTAATAAATGAATTTAAAAATGTACTTAGTATTCACCACTTTATAAATATACATTGATATCTACATGTTTCGAAAGCGATGATTTCATCATCAGGAATATATGAATACTAATAATAATCTATCAATGTATATTTGTAAAGTGGTGAATACTAAGTATATTTGTAAATTAATTTACAATGTTATTTTTTCGTGCAGTTATTCGGTTTATTAGATCATTAACTTAAAATGACAAAAAGTAAAATAAACTCTAATGGAAATAAAGAGAGCTCTTATAACAATCCAACAAATATGATATGATATTTCAACAACTGCTGTTATTTTAAAGATAAAGTGTACATTAATAGTACAGAATGCATTCAAAAGAAATTTATAAAATATCTCGCCTACAAATTCAACACTAGCATTCAATGTACCTTTCAATCTTTACAAACAAAGGCGAACAGTAACTGATTTGACATTTCTACATAGAAATTATAAATAATAATATCGATTGTACCTAGCTTATGTCCCTAATTAATTTCAACGTACCTCTGAGACGTACCCGCCATACAGCACTATTCCACACGCATACAAAAAAATGCAGCTGCAAATTCACCAATTAACCGTGCTCTTCATTCATTCAATAATATTGGCCTAAACAATTCAAATATTAATATTTTTTCGGATTTAAGCATTTTGGCAATAATATAAACTACTCAATGCGCATACATCACCTCTATAATATGTAGATCACCACTTCTTACACCTACAAACACATTCAGACATACTTATACATTACACGTGTCACCCGGAAAATACATGTATTAATCAGAAATTACGAGGAAACGTATGATATGTACCAACTTCGTAAATTTAATACCTGGAAATTGTTTTTCACCGTAACAAATGTACTGTGTTGTTGATTTAATAAAATAAATAAACATTAAAAGTTATTTTTATAAACAATAATTATTAGCCTGAAACACTCATCCAAATTGAAAAAAAAAAAAAAACCTTTCCGAGCAAAGATAAATGTTAAATGATAAATGATAAATGTTTATAAAAATAATTGTTACCCTTTGCGCTATGCACAAAAATCTTGTCTTATGTTTTTAAGAACTTTAGTTTATCAATTAATAAATATTTGATAAGTCAAAGCAATTTTCACCAATAAAATGTAGACATAATTTGTCTCGACGCCATCTATTTGAGGGATTTAGCCGTTACAAGCCTTTCTCATACTAATAAAGTTGGTTGTTTACAGGTGAAAATATAATAAAACAGTAATTATTGAATGAAACACTAGTATATATTGATTAACTTGGCGGGTTTGCGATAAGCCGACGTAGCTCAACGGTAGAGCATCTGACCGGACATCAGAAGGGCGCAGGTTCGAGTCCTGTCGGCGACATTTATCTTTGCTCGGAAAGGTTTTTTTTTTCAATTTGATGAGTGTTTCAGGCTTATAATTATTGTTTATAAAAATAATTGTTACCCTTTGCGCTATGCACAAAAATCTTGTCTTAAGTTTTTAAGAACTTTAGTTTATCAATTAATAAACATTAAAAGCTTTTTAGTAATGTTTTACGAAAGTAAAATAAAATATACACGCACGCCCTTTAAGAACACGGAGAAAATCTAAAGCGGTCATATCTAGAGATCTCGGTGGCTAGTCGACGTTACCGTCTTAGGAGATTTTTTGTGGGTTTGGAGATATTCTCTTCAACTTTTTTTTGTAATAACTAAACATTTTTCAATCGCGGCTTACTATCTTCGAAACTGTATTTCAATTCTTAAATATTTTATGATTCTCTCTTAACCGATCACCTCGCTTAGTAGCGGTTCTCCATAATTCTTTTTAGATCTGTAACAAATATTTATTTTAATTTTATATTCAGCCTAAAAATATGTTTAAATATACGCATACGTTATACGTATACAGTATCCGTTAAAAATACGTATTTGTCTCTTATTTCTTCGAGTTCATTTTCATAAAATTACACCTATAACATCAATTCCAAAACCCATTACTTGAACCTCTATCCGTTTTCTAACCCCTTCGTTTCCTCGCTCGTTTTTTCTTGAACAACTTGGTTTCTTTTCAATAATTCATATTTCTCAAAAAAACTGATTTGCTTCGGTTCATTACTCCATAAAATAGAAAAAAAAACTTCTCAGTCCGTGGAATTCCAACAAAATCACGGGCTCCTTATGCAGGTGGTGACGAGGTCGAAATTCCCGCTTAACATCGGCCGCATGTTTTGATTTACGCAAAAAAGTCACCAAAACGCGTGTTTTATTTTAATTTGTAAAGCTCGGGCATAAATATTAAAATGTTGTACGGTCATACTCTAAAAAACCTAATTTGCCATAATGAACAATACGACAATATCGGAAAAAGGTTTCGTTATTAGTAGATTTTGCGCTTTAAACATTTTTTCTTAGGTCTGATAATTGGAAATTTACACGAAAGGCCAAGGTGTGTTCTACTTGCATTATTTAATTAAATGACCTATGATATTTCTAGGCCATCAAAATTTCAAACCAAAAACATACGATTTTGCATTACTTCCCATCGCATCGCCTTAAACTCTCAAATATGAGGTAACAATTTACATTTAGTAACTTTCCGGAATTTTTAACAATATTAAATATTTACGGAGCAAGAAAACGCGATTCATAAAAAAAACCTATTCGTTCATTCAAAGAATCACCAAAAAACGTAAAAAAAAATTAATGTATACACCTATACATAAATATATGTAATAAGGGTAAACATATTATTTGTCTTAGACTGTTAGAAATTTTACCGTGTTTTCGTTAAATGTTATAAAGAATATTTACAAATTTAAAAAAAAGGTTTTCTCAAAAGGTAAACGTAACCTAAAGCTAGGTATATGAGAATATCTAGGAATAAAGGGGCAATTTACAACAGCCGCTGATAGCCTCTTGGATACTGTCTAAACATGGAAATATCATAAACACTAAGTTGTAGTTAAGTAATTAATTATTATTGATTTGGACTACTTATCTTATATCCGTGAAAATTCTAATTTTCTGAATTTTTTGAAACAAATGTAATTGCAGGTAAAACTACTGTTTCCTAGTAGAGACATGATTGTCTTATATTGAGTATCAATATATATGCTGAAAGGTAACCGCTGTTATTGTGGGCTATATCTCCACAAACTAGGCAACTTTTAGGCGATTAGAACCGTCAAATGTTATTGCCGATTGAGGGCATGCTAGTAAAATTTGACTGATCTCCGATAGTGTTGATAAAAACCTCAATACCCATAAATACCCTCCGAGTGGCAACTAAATATTGTTTGAAAGGGAGATATGTTGATACGAAAGAGAGAGGGAGTGCGCTAATATCAATAACGTTTAAGGCGTAAGCGATCGTTCAAAACATATTTAATAAAACATGATATATTTTGAATAGAACAAAAATTTCCAGACCACTGATCATTAAAGCTGTGAAGCATAGCATTTAAGCAGTGATTTTTTCATATCTATGACATGTTAAACAGAACCAGACATATTATTTATATATTTAGGAGCTACTTTGCGATTTATTTCAATCGTGCCAATTGCATATAATTAATTACGTTTTCAACTAAACATCTCAATAGGGATTTTCTACAAAATTTAATCACTGAAGTAAATAATATTAACATAACCTAAATGAAACATAAAACGGAAAAAAAAACAGAAAATAAAAAGATTTCAGTCTCATCTGGGACTCGAACCCAGGATCTCTGCCTAGCCGGGGCAACTGATTTACCAACTTAGCTAATGATACCAGTTCAATTTATGTCATCTTCATCTATATCATATCTCAAATTCAAGATTTGTCAATATTATTCTCCATTTTTCAAAATTAATTAATATTTTTTTAAATACATGAAAATTACAAGTTTTTAAGGGATGTTTGTAAAATTTACATAGAATTTCGGAAGGCGGAGGCTTAATCGCGTCAAAACCGACAATTTTATGGCAATCGTGTTATGTCGAGAGCATCAAATCGACCATACGTCTGCACTATAATCTCATCATACAAAGCATATATCTTCTCACTCCCACGAAGCTAGTTGTATTGTTACGTGGAAACAGTTCCACCAATAATACATTTTAAATTTTTTTTATAAAAAAATTCTCTCATTGCAAGTTTTCACTTCGCATACTATGAACACGAAATCTTTAATTGATGGAGCCGAAGCTATTATATTAACTACTATATACTACGAAGAATGTGACAATGATTCTACGTACTCGTTTGCTTACTAAGCACAATGTCAGTTAGCCTTATTCTTGCAGCATTTTGCGAAATATTAGTCAAATTTCTAACTTTTATTGTTACACATTTCTTACGAATTTTTCCCTTGCTGCACAAGTGAAGTTATTTAAAATTACAATTTTTTATTAAAACCTTTTTTTTTTCAAATAACTTATTCAAGCTTATAAACCTCATAATAATATATTTTGAATCATTGAAGATAATATTAACAATTCTCAAAATGCAACATGAAACCGAAAAGACACATAAAAGAAAAAAAAGTTAACGGAAACTGCTACTTTTTTTTTTAATTTAATGAAAATCAAATTAAAAATTAATTAAGTAAATCATTAAAATTCTGAATTCTGTTGTTTATTAACTAAATCTAATTGTTTCTAACTAAATCGGTTTTACCGATAATAAATCATTACCCGTCCAAATTTAAAAGTAGTTGGAGTAAATTAAATCGTTTAAATAAGTCGTCAGAATGTGAATTAACCGCAGTTTGAAAATGGCCTTAAACGCCGAAACAGCTGTCACAATGATAAAAACTAAAAATACTTGCACAACTTAAATAATAACATTATGATTATTATTTGTTTACATTACATTTAAAAAAAATTTAAATAGAGTTCTACGAATTAAACACAAAAACAATTTATAGGTAACTGCTACAGCTGCTACCGTTATCTTTTTATTTTCTGTGATTTTTCGGTTTAGTGTTTCGATTTGGGGGATGTTAATATTATCTTGATTGGTGAAAAATATAAAACAAAATTGCTTGTACTAACTAAATTGATGTAAATATTATAATAAAAATTTTTAACAATGTGATCTTAAAACGTGCTAGCCCAGTAAAGATGAGTTTTTCCAAACTGTTAAACGAATGGCAATAAAAACAATGTGAACGAAAATAACATATTTATCTCCTTAATTAAGTTTTTAATATCTCAAATAATAAAAGCGTATTTTCTCATCAGCCTCTGCTGTACCTAATTAGATTCTGCAAATCATATTATTTTGATGCCACTTCGAGATAGATGATTTTAATAGAAGACATCTTAATGTTTTCTATTGTCTCCAGTCACAATGGTAAATTAAAGGCACATAAAGTAGCATCTTTCGGTCCATTGTCTGAAGAAACAACCAACTCTTTCATCTCTTGCCTTGGATAAACCAGGAAAGACGAACAAAAAACATTTTCCTTCAGACCCATAAAATAATAAGGCGGAAGAGTAGTCCCTGAGGGCTTCGCAGTGTAATGGTTAAGACGCTCCACTTGGACTCTGAAAGTTCTGGGCTACATTTACATGTATGTTATAGGGTAAATGTAATTAATGATTATTATAATAATCTTGTCCGGTTTTGGAAGTACCCTTCGGGAAGGTGTTTCCGAAATCGGTCGAGATTATTATTATTATTTTTAATTTTTTTACGCTTTGAGGGAAGTAATTTCTCTCAAGGCCTATGTCATATTTCGGGATGGAGGATCTTTTAGAGGACAGGAATGAATGAATCTGGGTCTTGAAGGCACCCATGTTGTAGGAGGGGGGAAACATAGAGCCCGGCAAATATTCCATAGGCAAGCTGTTGAACACAAGAACGTGTTATGAAAGTTACACGTTTTCATGTGTTTCAAAGCTGGACGCGCGTTTGGTGTGTTGACCGACTGTGCACCGATGCCGAAGGGATCAATGACGCTAGTTACTCAGGACAGCTTCCATTGAAATATCGGTAGAACAAGGACAGCATTCCCACCTCCGTCTGTGCTCCAAAGATTGCAATCCATTTGTTAAGATAGGCGTTTGATATCTATCAAACGGACCGCCCGTTTCTACACAAAGTCAAGGTTTTTTTTTTCACATATTGTGGCCCTATAGGGCTTTTTGACTAGAGATGGGTGTCAAATTCTGAGGTGTGGCGCATTAGCGATTCGTACAGGGTCAGCAGTTGTGTACTATTAAAGTATCTACGGGCTCTGTACAGTACGCCCATCTTCTGAGAGGCTAATTTTATTCTGTCTTCGACGGAGCCTCCATACCTGAGAGGTCATTTGGGGTTACACCAAGCATATCAATGGAGGGCTTGTTGGGAAGATTACTTCAATTAAAGGAGAATAGATTGTCATTTAGATCTCTTTAAGACATAATTAGACATGATTGGGTCTTTGAAACATTAAATTCGACGAGTTTATTTTTACCCCAAGAGCCGTTGGAGTTTGTGTGCTCTTTGGAGGCTTGTCAAACAAAAAGCTATCATTGTATGACTGTACTGCCATCCGCGTAACAATGAATTGGTGAAAATGTCAAGAGGTCATTGATGTGCAACAAAAAAAATGTCGGTGACAGAACCGATTCTTGCGGGACGCCAGCATTTATTGAATGCGAGGAAGAGATGATACCATTAGCAAACGTCTAAATCGATCTCTCCCTCAAAAAAATATTGTATTATATTAAAGTGGTTCAAAAAAATGCATACGTTTATATTATAATTAAAGTCACAAAATAATTGCTTTTTACGAATATGTATTATTATTCAATGAAATAAAAACAAGAAGGAATTACTCAAGCATTATTGAAGTGAACGAAAACATTTTATGAGTTTCATTATAAGTACCTACCTACATAGAAATAATACAAATAGATGGCCTGTAAGTGGGTTCTACACAGTTTGATAATGCCCTCAGAAAGCGAAACAGCTATCACGCGTAATTATTTACACTTGGAGTAAGTTCAGTATTAAAAAAATCCACAAACATTTAAAATTCTTTACATATCTTTCGTTGGTAGCCGCCCAGAGTACGGTTCAACACCGTGGAATTTTCATTTCTCTGCATATAAATCAAACATAGGAAGAGTTTGAAATATGTAAGCCATGTCTCCATGACCCTTACAACTCTTGATCTGTTATTAGGATATTAAATACCTAGTGATGGTTTATAACAAAATTCATAATTTAATTGATAGCCCTATTACAAAATATGTATTAAACAATTATTTCGTATGATTTGTGGTTGCCGTTCTCCATCCTAATATACTATATTCGAGGCGGGAGTGGCATAACGCATAGTAAACTTTTTCACATCATTTTGGCATAAAATGTATCGATTTTTTTTTAAATGAGTGCATTTTGTAAGGTTCCTTGTAATATCATTTATGCGAGCGTCCCAACGAAGATTTTAATATATTTCTATACCAAGATATTTAATACTTCGATACCTTAGTTCAATAAGGAACTAACTCAAAATACCTGATTTTGAGAAAACTGGATTTGAAAATTTTTCATCAAGACTTCGCTCCGATGTAAAGTTATTTTGTCCACCTATAACATAACAATAGATGCAACATGTAAGTAATTTATCAACCTATCATATCATAGGTGTAAATGGCTACAATTATTAAGTTCCAAACGGAAATATTTGACGTTATTGAACTAAGATTGTGCTGATTTCATTATAATTCCATAAAGAATTATCTGACTACACAATTAGGACGAATTAAACTTTTTTAATTGAAATATGGGAAGGGAGAGTTTCTTTACCATTTTTCATCATTAATCATCATCATCATCAGAAATTTTAAGTTATTTTCCTAGTGAACTAAGGTATTGACTTTCTGTATGTACAATAAGGGGGCAAGAACATTGTGAAAAATTGCTTTGGAATTCAAGTGATTTTAGATTGAATTCTTTCCCTGGTTGGTTATTGAAGCTATGTAATATTTGCAATGGGAGAGTGTGAATAGAATTTGAATGTTGTAAACAGATGTGTTTAATAGCAACTAACATTATAGATTTGGTCAGGCGAATTGTGAATCCATCGCTTTATAAACAAATTGCTTGAACTTGGAGAAATATATCTATTTTATGATATTGAGGTTACACGAAACGTAATACGCGCCCACAGATGGCGCTAATGTATTTTTTTTTGAGATAAAACTTTTAGCACGTAATGCTATTAAATATTGAAATGAATTGTATGTTGGCGGGTATAATGCACACGGAATGTGAAGTTGATATAATTGTTATTGTAGATTTAAAGCTCGAATCCTTCAAGGAACTTTTAAAAATCAGATATTTTATTGTAAAATAACAAATACATACAGTAAATAATTTTTTATTTTTTTGAAAAACTTAAGCTTTAAACATACAGTAACAATTTATTTATTTTTATATTCCTTACGTACACCCGCCAACAAATAAATCATCTCAATATTTAAAAGCATTAAGTGCTAAAAGTATTTTTTATAAAATATTTGAACTAGCTCCATCTGTGAACACGTATCCCGTTTCGTTTAACCTTGAGCATCTGGAAGGCAGAAGATGTCGAAGAAAATTGGTAATGAGATAAAAATAGAAATAAAAATAATTGTAACTGACGAAAAGAGGGGTGAAAAAAATTCAATTTATAATTAAAAACCTACAGTTTTTGCATTGTAACCGTATTATCTATCCACCAATATTTTTTTGTAATAAAATATTTAATATTCAAAAATATTAAATGCATATTACGAATTTTCAGAAAAAAATGCTTTTCCTGATAATTTGAATATAGCGTTTTGTATTATGAAAACAAATAATTTAGTGGTTAAATAAATTATTTTGTATACAGTATCTAAAACTTGTGAAAGTGGTGGGTAACCTCAACTATACAGTATCGTACATGGCATAAATCTTCTAATTTTTTTTATCTTTTTTAATAAATCACTTTAAATCCAAGGCTCTTAAAAATAATAAAACGTGTGCCGCATTCTTATCCAGAGTAAAAATACCCCAGGCGTCTGTTTTTAGCCAATCAGAACCACTCAAAAGCTCACCTCGTTGCCACGGCGACAATGGCCACAATAGGCTGCACTGTTTCCATACTTTTATTCGTATTTTGAATCCCTTCGACAGGCTACGTTAAAGTTATTTTTTATTGTGTATCTTTTTTAAGCTTCCATGCCATGAAATACAAATTTTCCGCTTAAAATCAACTCTACAAAAGTAAAAAACATAGAAAAAAACTTATATTTCCGTAATAGGAGGCTTCCCCAGCGCAAAACCTAAAATACCATTTTTCGTACTTAAATCTTAATTACATCGAAATAACTATTTTTTCTTGGAAAACAGTTTAAAATTACAGAATAATCATCGAAGATAATATTAACAACTCTCTAAATGAAACATGAAACCGAAAAGAAAACGATAACGGTGGCAACAGGGATTTGAACCCAGAACCCCATGGTCTATCAGGGAACTTGTGCTATAATCCACTGTCTTTTTCTTTGGTTCTCGAGATTGCCATATCATTTTCCGAAAGCACGATAGCTCGACCACACACAGCAACCTTCGAGCTAGTTATAATATATTTCAAAACACTTATACAAATTAATAATTTTATTATTAAGTTCTTAAAGTTTTTTATTATCGTGACAGCTGTTTCGAAGTTCGAAGTCATTTTAAAACGATGTTTAGGCAATATTTATAGGAATTATTTATATGATTTTACTTACCTCTAACCAATTTCTATTTTCATGGTGTTTGAGATGATTGTTTAATATTTTCGGTAAAAACCGATTTACATAGAAATCAATTATTATGATAAATTAATTGATTCCGTGAGGTACTTTCCGTTGAAAATCTGTTTTACCCTTTAAAGATGGCAGTTTTGTCGTAATTATTTTTTAATTACTAACTAAAATAAACAATTAAAAAAATTAAATACTCGCAGAATTTAATAATATCATTAAAGTTGAATTGCTAGACTAAAAAATAAATAAATTAATTCTACGAAATACAATAACAATAATTAATAATGTCTCTACACCTTCATTTACTATATTTAGTGATTATTCATTTCGCTGTTATATTAATGAGAAGTTATTATTTAATATGCCTAATAAAGGGTAAAGGTTAAGCCTGTATATTCTAATTACGAGAGGTAGTTCGTATAAAACTCGATATTTTCCACATTCCGTGAATACGTACCAGTTATTTACTAAAGTTCTCTTCATTTTAATTGCCCTGTAATGCAATAGTACTACGTTAATTACATTAACTGATAATGTATGTACCCATCCGCCGTTTAAAAATATTAATAATTCTTAATTTGGTGCCTATTTAGTTTGATTATTTTTGGTTTTAATTATTTTGCAAACTTTTTAGACGATGAAATCGACACTTTATACGTATGAGGTCGTATCTGCAAAAACGTAACTTTTCAGTGAAGCCATTTGAATCTTTGTCATTTTTTAAATGCATTTAAAATATAATAAGGTTTTTAAAATTTAATTTAATATATTTATTTACTGATAAATTTAAATGTAAAAACAAAAAACTTTAGCCACTCATCTCATTAGGAAAATCCTGTGTTGAGATGAGCGGCTTTACAATTTAATAATAATCAGTAAATAGTAATAAGTAAATAATAATACATGAAAACAATAAAGTAAATATTAAAAAGTAAATAAATAATAGAAATTAAATAATTCTAATAAATAGTAATAAGCCTATAATAATACACATTTAATATTAATAAGTAAATAGTAATAAGTACATAATAATAAAAATAGGTGAGTAATAATAAATAAATGAAATTATGTATGTAATTCTGACAGCCTCCATGGTCGAGGGGTAAGGCCCTCGACTACGAATCCGAAGATCGCGGGTTCAAATCCTGGCTTGCGCAAGTAAATTTTATTTAATTAATTTGTGCTGTTTTACAATTAATTCATTTAAAATAAAATAATACATATATATAGTATATTTGCGCACATTCAAGAGTGGAAGATACTCTCAGTATCGCCCTGGTAAAAGACCACCATTCAGAATTGAAACGATGCTTGAAATGACTTTTAGCCGTGTTTGGTGACCAGATCTGAATAGCCGTGTATTTCCCCACCTTCCTCTTGTTTTTCTCTTTTCCCTCCCCATTACCTTCAGCCTCACAACAGTCCCCAATTGGAAATGCCATAGTCTCACTGGCTCCAAACGGTTGGGAGCAGTCGGGACTCTTGTGCGGTATTCATAAAAATGTTAATATTAATAAGTATTAAGTAATAGTAATAAGTAAGAGTCGGGTTCGGGTCATGTCAAGGGTCAATAATAATAATAATAATAATAATATCTTTATTGTAATTAAATTTAACTATAACTAAAAGACATGTATAATATAATAATGTAAGTGTACAGTTGTTTATAAAGTAAAATAGAAAATAATATAAAAACAGTTACAGTTGAAGTTTCAGATAACCCGCCTCACTAGGCTAGCCTGTGTTGAGGCAGTAATTTTGCAAATTATTTTATAGTTCTAAAATACCTATGAATATGTACATATATTAAGATATGCTTTGTAAATCGCTGAATCAATAATTTTGAATTTGAATGAGTGATTTTTTTATGCTAACCGGAAGAATGTTGTAAATTCTTCACGCAAAGTACCTATAATTCCGTTGCCCAAAAGTAGTATGAATTACAGGAATTCGGAGTAAATCTTTGTTGGCATTTCTAGTGATACGAGTGTTTAATCTTTTTTCATAGTATTTACTTTTGTTTGAACAAAGATTATTGAGGATTGTTTTAGCGTAAATCTGCCGAACGTCAAATACTCTCATTATATTAAAGATTAAGTTAGAGTCTGTAATTAGAGAATGTAACAGAAGAGAATGTATGAGTCGATGTATGAATTTGAATGAAGCAAGGATTGCAGAACTATGTCTAGGTGATGGTTAGGTAGTTAGGGTTTTTAATTAGTCATCAAGGTAGGCGCATAAGTCTAAGTATTTTTTTAAACGCCGATCAAATTAATTGATTAACTGATCATATTCCGATTTAAAGACAATGTAGGGACAGATGAATAAAAAAAACATTATCCAATCGTGATTACAATACAACCAGGAGATCTTGGAAAATACCACATAAAAAAATATTACCCCTCTTAAAATTGTGCCCAAATAATAGCTAATCCCTAAGGTCTGGTATTTCAGTTGCCTTTGCTCGTCTTGAGAGAAATTTATGTTCCTCAAGTTGCTCTCTAGTAGAAACCCCAACAATCTAATACGGCTGATAATATTCCTAAGTATACTGAAATACCGGCCCTAAGAGTTCCGAATGGCAACTGGAAGAGACAGTGAGACGCCATTAGCCAAATAATAATAATAAAATAAGACACTTAAAAATTAAGCACAAGGCATCGTAACCATGGTTACCATCCATCCCGCCTCCGATTCGAATTCTATTGAATATCTATTTACCATAATGTCTAGCCAATCTTCGGGTAGGTACTTTATTTTATTTGATAAGTGAAATGATTCGATGGATTCATTATATGTATTCCTTTGTTATTAACGGTCAGTACCCATAAATACGCGCTTTGCAGGTTGCTTACTAAAGAAATACTACGATTGATTTATTTGTTATTTCTATGCGGGAAATTAGTAAAATATGTAAGGTTTTAAAAGATAATAATCCTAAAAATTTAATCTTTCAAATTCAATATGAAATACATACTGGAGTTTTCGGTAAAACGTTCAAATTATCTTTTTGCTGATTTACAAAATTCAGACATATTGAGACGTATTTCATAGAATTTAAAGATGACGGTTTTAGGATTTTTGGGTTTTGAATCCTAATACATTTTCCTAACTACAGTAACAGAATTTACAGATAAATAATTTTTGGTACTGCTTGAGTTATCAACCTGCAAAGTGATGTTTAGGGCCATTTTTGGGTGCTGGACCTTAAGGGCAATCATCATACCACTGAGAGCTTCGTTGAAATATCTCTTTACGTTTTTTTTTTGTGAATATCGCACACTAGTCCCAACTGCACCCAACTGTCTGAATTCATTGGAACTACAATATCCCCAATTGGCGTAAGTTGTGTGGTTGAAGGGGAAAAGAAGGAGATGGGCAAGATGAAGTTTCGGAAGTACCTTGGTATTCAGATCTGATCACCAAAACGGCTAAAGCTATTTTAAGCAATGAAGAATACTAATGGAGTAAACATCAGCGTCCGGAATATGGGCAACAAGATGAGGCCAATTGGCATCATAGAGATAACATAGCGTCAGTAAATTTCAAGCGCTCGCCCGGTATGGATCTCCAATGAAAACTGTAAAAAGCTTACAAGACTGGACATGTTTTGAAAACGATAGAAAAAACAATGGTGTAACCTTTCACCGATTTTACCGTAATCAATATTCGTCTAAATTGACTTATTTAATATTTAACACAAGGAGCAACTGAAGTAGACCCGCCGGTAACTCAAATGCTCCGGGCCGCGTCGACTCCGTTCGTTGAGTTTGTTCGCAGTCGGAAAGGTTCGGGCGACATCGACAGCAGTTCCATCCCCCTTCCTGCTTCACGCGCAGGAACAATATTTTACACTAATTTCGTCCATTTCAAGCAACTTTTCGATAATGAATGGTGGTGTTTTATTGGTGATACTGCATGTACGTACCACTCTGGAGCGTACTGCAAACTTAATATTTATTTTTTCATATTATTTTTTTGGTTTTTATTGTGTAATATTATTTTTTATTCAATTAGCTGGTCGGCAGGAGTTTAGTTCAATAATATTATAAAATAAAAACCTAAATAATAATAATTGAACAATATAGGTACATGTATATTGTGATCAATATACATAAGTTGAAAAAAATACGGAAACAGTAGAATAGTTTTGTAATAGTGATAAAAGTGAAATGTGAAATCAAATATAACACTATTTAAAAGAAAATTATAGTAAGTCAATTTTAATAAGGTTATTAATAAGTTTCGTAGATTTTTTTAAAAATTATTGTGACAGCTGTTTCGTCGTTCAAAGGCATTTTCAAAATGAACTTTGTTTTTTTTTTTTTGAAAATGGCCTTGAAGGCCAAAACAGCTTTCAATATAATAAACACTACAATTCTTCCAGAACTTCATAATAAAAAATTGATTAAATTTAAAAATAATTAGATGGATTTCTATGAATCAAGGACGATAACAATTAATATATAATATCATTATTAATAATTTGAAATTTATTTTCACAGGCAGGATTGAATTCGTAGTTATGGAGCTTAACCGTTCGGCGACGCGGACTTTCATTAGATCCAGAATTAATTATTTTAGTACATCAGCGGTTTGAGCGTGAAGTTAGTAAGTACCTATTTTAGTGCGAAAAGATTCCCGCGTACAGTTAATCAAAAAATTCAAATTCTTCCATAAAATAAAACGATTTCCCGGTAAAATCAGGGTTCCTATAAAAGAAATGAATTTATTGACAACAGTATTATAGTCCCCGTTCATTTCGTCGACTACCGAAATCTCTTGTTTAAATTTGCATAGATTTTGCAGTGTCAGGTGTATTTGCTCATCTGACGTGATTGGGTCCTGTACATACACCGATATAGAACGCTCTGCAGGTATAAACAAGGAAATAGCAGGCTCTATAGGTATATACGAGGATATACGAGCCTCTGTTGGTAAGTACAAGGACATAGGATGCTAAGTACGTAGGGGAGAATACCAATCTATTGGACGGTCTATTAATTGGACACCAGTGATATCTCAATTCCGGTCATTCGTTGTTAGCTTTAATTTTATTTAAAAACAAATATTATCGGTACTTTGCTGACAGCAATCCATCAATTTTATTGCGTCCGTAAAGTCAATTTTCTTGTCATCTTACGATTGTTTTCTTCAGTAAATATGATCGAACTAACGTGTAAAGGAATGCATTATTTTGCTACTTAATAGTGAGTAAACTAATGAAAAATAATACATGTTTCTGGTATGTTTACAAAATGTTACCGTTTCGTAAAGTGGACACCGCGCGGTCTCTTGAAGTGAGCACTCAGTTCAATAAATGGATCGGCCAATAAAATTCTCTGTTTTTTGTATTAGAATACAAGAACTAAATTTAAACTGCTTTTGACCTGTTTTATTTTTTGGTTGGACTGTAAAATTATCCAAATAATCCGTTTTCTAATTGGGGTCATGGTCAGTGCAGGTTTTTAATGAGCAATTGTTCAGTGAACTCCCAAAGAAAAACTAAAGCGAACAAGACTCACTTGGATTAAATGTTAGTAAATTTAGAACAGTGCTCCACTATTCTATAGTTAAAAAAAATCACCAATAGGAATACAGCGTGATACGTATCCTGGGACGCACATATGGAGCTAAAAAAAATATGGGATATTTCATAAAATATGAATACGGTTTTGAACGGTACCGGAACATGCGACAAAGTTAAAATTTGCTATTTCGGTGCGCAGTGACAGCGATTTTTTATTTTATTTTTCTCTGTGTTTCTTCTATTTCATTGTATGAATGCTATTAATATTGTTTAGCATTTTAAAGTCTTAGTTATTTCTAATTTTGGAATAGTTAAATCGGGATGGAATTTGATATAAATACGATAATTTTTTTTTAATCCAATAATTAACATTAAATAGTTTTTGCATTATAAAAAAAAATTTTAAGTTTCATCCGCTTTTAAAATTACTTGTGTGGCAAAATAAATCCGGTCACAAATAAACTTATACTTTTTCTCTCATTACCTAATACTTCTTAATGCAAGTGGCGTGCATTGCTCTATGATAAAAGTAGGTATGTGTAGTTTTTCAAGTTCGACTATGAATAGCGGATTAAATATTTGATAATGGATATTTTATTATCATCTTCCACTTATCTTTATGGACTGCACGCCACTGTCTGATACCCACCTTTCCACACAATCTTTTGAAATGAAGTGACTCCATAATATATAATATTCCACGAAAAAGAAAATCTACTCATAGAAAACCGATATTCTTTCCTTTTTTAAATCGCTTTAATGTTGAACTCCCAATGATTTAGACCACGAACCGCCACTGATCACGATGTCCATTTCTTAGGAGACGTGGCTATGAAATTGACACTTTCCTCTTTTCAAGGGTCACAAAATCCTTAAAAATATTAAAACAAATATGAATAAATTTGAACTGCGCGCATTTGAAGCAAATTAAATAAAAAATAAAACAAAGCATTATTTTAATTGAGAGAGCAGTAGATTAGAATGTAGAGGGTTGAGTAAAAAGTGTCCAGTTCGTGGGTACTATTGGTTACGATATATGGGTACTCTTCGTATACACTCTGTACGTATACGGATATCGGATGTTGGTCCAGGTAACATGTGTCAGGACCCAATAGTGATGTACCTCCGAAGTCAGCGATGCGAGTTAATCAAATGGCATGGACATTGAGCGTTTAATTTGATTCCGGGGGAGGAGATGCAGGGATAACATTGACTGAAGGATGGTTTCCGAGGAAACTTGTATCACTTTCGAATTTGTAACCGCATTTTGCTACCCCTGGTGCGATGTTCATAGGAAACGTTTCTGTATCCGCCTTACTGACGGGGGACCACGTAAAAGTGTTGCAAAAACTATGATTCCATCGAAGGTTTAAGTCATAAAACAGCATAAATCGAAAATGTAGTTCCTTTAACCAAATATTAATATTTTTTTCTTTATTTAATTTAATCATTGTAGAATACAATATTAACAAATCTCAAATGAAACATTAAACAGAAAAAAAGTTATCAGTCACATATGGTAATGGTTTTTTTTTAAATGTTTTGATTTTATATTTTTATTTACGTAATCATATCTACATAACAAAGGTGATATTTTTTTTTAAAGAAATACAATAAACCCTCAAATAATTTTCTAATTTTCCTTCAAAATTATGAAAATTGTTTTTTTTTCCATGGCACATACATACTTCATAATTTAACAAAAAAATAATTAAAATACTTCTCATCCGTACTAGATATTTACTAAACCTGTAATTTAAAAAAAAAATATGTCATTTAGTTTGAATGGTTATTTTGGTCTCAAATCTAAATTTAAGTTAAGTATGAAACAGCCAGCGCAGCCGTTTCTCTTAATAAATATAATAATACATAGCTAAATTTAATAAACATGGCTATATAAGCAATGTATATTAAGTACTAAGAAATTAGGTAACATAAATGGATTAATTATTTTTGGATTTTAATAAGAATGTATTTTATTTATTAACTATATAAATGTTTTTTAAAAGAAATAACGATGAATAATATTAACGAATAATCTGAACAATATTTGAATTTCTTCTAACAAATACCGTACATGGCCTAGTATTAACAATATTCTCAGGTTCCTGCGTTTGATGGCAACATGTAACAATAGCGCCTCTAGCGGCCTGTGATCTACGAATTGGTTATATTGGTATAATATACTAATATACTCTATGGATCACTTCTAGAGGTTTGTCTATGGGACATTACCTCTGGGAGTCACTTGTTAGAGCAACCACTTGTCAAACCGGTCTCAACCGAGATAGTCAATAAATCTACTTTACATTTACAAGTGCTTTTTAATATAACACCATATAAAACAGGTTATTTCATAAATTTTAATGTATTTTTTATTAAATATATTCTAAAATAAATTATAGAAATCAAAAAATTAATAACCGACATATGACTATACTGCTTTATTGATAATACACGAAAAATATTAAAGTTTCTACTAACAGTTATAAGCCTTGCCGCTCAATGCTCGCGTTCGGTCTGATGGTTAAGAATGGGAATAAAATAATTATTTAATGCATTGTGAAAAAAATTATTTAAACTATTTTTTTAGACTTCTTTTGGATTAACATATCACAATTCTTATCGTAAATTTACATTTATATATGCGCGAATAAGGACATTTAAATATTAAAAATGTCAGCCATGAAACCCATCATAAGCGGAGAATGTTGGAGGACTTAGCTAGCAGCGGATTGAACCAATTTGAACTACTAAACGGTGTATTATCTTTAATCACATACCTGTAGTGGCGCACACTCGGGAAACACGCTTAACACGTATCCAATATCCGTATATGGCTGATATTTGTATCAATGTTATGTGTTCAAAGGTATCAAGGAAAATGCAAGTTTTCGTAAAAAAAAACTCTGCATTTTCGCAGAATGTGTAAAAAAAGGTGTTGGGTTTTGAAATTGAGAATATTTTCCGTTCCTACCTTAATGCGATTTATCCAGTTCCTAACTTTCCCTAGCAATAACTACTATTTTCAAATATGACAGCACTACTGCATGACAGTGTAAGTTCGACTGCTCGCTTCGTGCTCATAAAAGAAAACTATTATCGATTAAGATGGTTGTTAATCGATTCATATGAAAATTATAGGTAAGTGCTTCGTTATCCTTGTTCTTTTTCAACCTTAATTTGGCTTACGTATTACAGTCACCCAAGCTCATCAAATAATATTTCGTCGTTAGTTGTTACAGTCCATTTAAAAGTACATTCGAAGATGCACAATTTTTCGTGGGTAGTTTCGGACGTAACAAAGAGATTGTTTTCAAAACACCCTTTTCAACGAGGGGCACTTTGCAACTATCAAATATCTTATCATAAAATGTTATCCCGTCGATTTTAGTTGTTCCGTATTGGGAACCAAATGACGGTCCTCATAATACTCATTTTATCTCCCTTCCTCTTAAGGTTGGTTATACATGTGTTTTAGAAAGAGAGAACACCAGATATCTCTTTTCATCATATTATGATAGAAGACTTAAAATATATACATGGGTATACGAAAGTGACGTGCAGTCTATAAAGGATGAAAAGCTGTGCCTACCCTAAGAAAAACGAACCATTACAAAAAATCAAAAGATAATGTAATGATTTAAAGTTGCGACAAATTTATATCGGCGTTCATTTATTCAGATGGTCATATCAATTTGCAGAAGACGATAATTGTGATGACTGACTGCCCCAATTGTGAGGACTACGCCAAGGTACTATGGCGTATCATCTACAATAATATCGGAGTTTGTATGAGGAAGAATCAAATTTATATGTTGGTAGGTTCGAATAAATATCACTATAGCAATGTTACGATATGAAGCTGAGGAATGAAGAAGGACGAGACAACCTGCCATTCGCGTATATCCTTTTATACTTCCGTAGGTTCAATACAATAATAAAATGGTCCTTTTCAAATATTACCATACCCGAACTTGAAAAACTACACACAGCCTATCTTTAGTCATAAAGGAATGCACGCCACTAGCATAAGAACACATACGTATTTATTACTTTTGAGATTGTGACGATGGTCCATTCACGCCATCCCTAAACCATAAACTCCTATCTGACCCGATGAAACAAATCTTCTTCAAATACAAAACACGAACAAAACAAAACAAAACAAATATAATACAAAGTAGGTACTGGTAGATTTCTCTTATCAGCTTTTGTGTGATTTTTGCGGAGGGTGCAAAATTAATCATTTTTCCATTTTCACAAAATGCGAGTGTGTAGGTATATTACGCTAATGGGACCGTAAAACCCTTTTGAAAATTAAGTCTTTGTCGTCTACCATTGTTAATATTATTAAGTTCGCGAAGCGACCAAATGTTACTATTGCGACTTTTACCATAAAGCAATGTCGTTAATTTTTAGGTCAAACTTGTAACTTTAGCCGAATTTTACAATGGGGACAATAGTGACACAAATGGGCTTTATTAAATAATAATATCTGTACAGTCCAAATTTATTATTAAGTTTCCCGTATGAAAGTCGTAAAATTGTAATGTACTGTCATGATGCATATTAGACAAAATTTGGGAAGATCTTTTTATTGTATGTTTTTTTTGTCAGTGTTATCAGTGACCAGATCTGAATAGCTAAATACTCTTTAGCTCCTCTTTTCCCCCTCCCCCCGTTTTCCCTGTGCTTCACGACATACCTCACTCATCTATATATATAAAATCAATGTTTGTTTGTTTGTTTGTTTGTTTGTTTGTTTGTTTGTTTGTTTGTTTGTTTGTTTGTTTGTTTGTTTGTTTGTTTGTTTGTTTGTTTGTTTGTTTGTTTGTTTGTTTGTTTGTTTGTTTGTTTGTTTGTTTGTTTGTTTGTTTGTTTGTTTTGTTTGTTTGTTTGTTTTGTTTTTGTTTGTTTGTTTGTTTGTTTGTTTGTTGTTTGTTTGTTTGTTTGTTTGTTTGTTTGTTTGTTTGTTTGGTTTGTTTGTTTGTTGTATTGCCCTCGATTTTCTCGAAAATTACTAGACCGGTTTTGCTGAAAATAACACAGTTTGTTCTTATTAGTGCCGGGAAGGTTTATAGAGTAGTTTGAATGAAATCCAATATATAAAACTGTCTCTATAACGTTTTAAAATTAGTATGAAAAACATTGAACCCGCCATGTTTTATTTAGGTTAGCCCATAGATATAACACTCTGGTTAGCCGCAGATTGCATATTCAAAAAAATAATTTTTTTTTGGGTACAATATTTTAAAAGTGGAAAACACGAGTGGGTACCTACTTAAGAACTTTTAAGAAAGTATAAATATTCAAATGAATGTTTCTTTATTTGGGCATAGTTACTTTCGCCGTCAGATCAATTATGGCACCCTAATGACAAGTGAAAAATCCCGAGCAAGGCCGGGTACACATCACTAGTTACCTTATAAAAATTCAGCGTCATGGGTGTCATTAAAGAAACCACGAAATAAAACTAAAATGATCTATAAAAGTGTTATTTATTATTATTATTATTTAATTAAAATTGCAATACCAAACTTCTCTTTTAAACAATGCTTATATAGAGAAGCGGAGTATACATATTGCGATTTCATGTTTACAAAATAATGTTTCCTGAAAGTGTTTTTTGAAAAATGTTTACATGATAATGTTACATGGTTGATGGTTTACATAATGGAAAAAAGAGAGTACTTAACGACAAGTTTTGAATTAGGAGTTATAATAAACATAATATAATATAATATGTAAGTACAATGTGGCGCAAGACATTTGTCGTATAGTATAACGGTACATTATTGTAAAAAATTCCCTATCGATAATAAAACTTTAAAACAAATTTGAATCACAGACAGGTATGCTGAAATATGCTGAAAATAAGCAAAGTTTTTATGAACATCCCATATCCAAAAACCATTAAAAATATGATGTTTCAATTCATTTTTAAAAAGATTTTATCTTTTTTTGAAGATCCACACAATATGGAGAAATAAGTATGCAATGTTAAAAAATACTGTCAATAAAAATATTTTAAAGGCCTTCGCTGAGATTTTTCTAACGACAACATAAACTTTCAAAATTTCTCCTTTATTTTACAAATTTGCACCATTCCGGATTTAATATTTCACGTCAAAATATAAACGATGTATTTTTTTAATCAATACAGAAAAAAGTTGGAAGCTTTATCGTTGGAAAACGTGACACGAGTTGGGAGATAAAAAAGGTTGATGACAAATTTACAAGGCGTTCAAATTTCACAAACGGAAAATTTACGTGGGTACTATTTTCACTGCGAATCAAAATTTGAGGTATAATAATGAGACCCTTGACAAAACTGTGGCGACTTGTGTCTTATGACCATATAGTTATTAGTTATTAGTGTGTTATTATTACCATCAAACAATTGCTGTCACAAGCTACGTGCTGTCAGTATTTGGCGACATAGTTCTTACTTTGTGTAGACTAGGTCCTTTTAAGAAGAACTTTGACGTAGCTGTCGCTTTCACGATTTGCATCAGTCGCGAAAATATAAAAAAAACTAACGTAATTAAAAACACTATAATTCATATTAAACTTGCAAAAAGCGGACTGTTCACAGCTGTTGTGCGATGGAAGAAATCTGACTTAGCGACAGAATGAATTTACAAATATCTGCATACACATGTAAGGAACAAAACTATCTAATTATCATGTCCTGGTAAAATAGGTTTAATTTTGTGTACATTAAACTGGAAAGGAATCCGGAAGGTAGACTATATACATTGAAAATTACACCCTTAAGGCATATAATATGCGTGATGAAACCATGTATGCCCGAAAAATTAAATATTGCGGAGCTGGAGCCGGTGTGTAATAAACTGTGTTAATTAAATTAAACATGTATAGCGAATGGAGAAAGAAAGCAGGTTTTTGAGAACATATCGCATTCAAGTTAATCCAAGAGCAAGGATGTTTCACTAAAAAAATATACGACTATGAACGGGTTGTTCCGAGGTATTTCAACGTTTTGGAAGAATTTTAAAGTTAATTTTTAAGTTCTGAAAGTGTTATTTAAGTTCTGTTATTATTACATAATGGACCGTTTTTCATTTTTCACACTGCTTGCATAATAATAAAACTTTCACAGAACTTAAATAATAACTTTGAAATTCTGATGAATTCTTCAAGTTTCTCGAAACAACCCGTAAGTGAATTAAATTCTTGAATCAGCAAGTGTCAAGGTTTGGAAAGATTATGTTTGGTTACAGACTGCAGATAAAGTAAGAAATTCGTTCCAGAAGAAAGTTGTGTGGCATCCCACCTTCTCTGCCGTCCCTGGGATGGATCAATAATACTTGGCTAATTTATGTAGCCCAATTTTTGTTAAATATCACCTCAAGGCAAATGATTTAAAAAATCAAATCAAAACCTGGCTCAAAGAAATAAAAAAAGAGGACTTATCCAGCATCTTGAAAATAACTTCGTGGGAGCTTAAAAACAGTTTTTAAATAAAACCTATTCCTCCTCAGCACAGGAATCCACAGTGAGGAGGACTAAGAAAAATATTACAAATTATCTTATAAGCTTTATAAAATTTTATTAACTAAATGAAAAAAAATATGTATTGAAACAATAAAGTAGAATAATAACAAAAATAAATAAAAAAAGGGTTCTTGGCGCTTGCATTGTTAAATGTTAAGTATTTAGAAATAAAACCTACTGATAGTATCAAAATTGTAATTAATAAATATATAAGAATGATAGATTTCTTATAATCAAACTTAATATACTTAATTTTGTAAGACTTACATAAAAATTAAAGCTATGGAAAAAAAATCTGAAAAAAAAGAGTTCGTGATCATCGGATTTCACTGGGCTAAATATTTTCCTACCTATGATACGCAGCTTTTTCACTGTATAAACGAAAAAGAACATTAAGTGAGTATATTCTAATATACGCTTTACGTAGGTTCATAATCTATGAGTTCTCTCTTTGGTTCATAGCGATTCTAGTATAACGGTTCAGTGCTTATGTGGGATGCGTACAGAATGCCATTAAATTTCTGTTGAGACTTTTTCATTCCATAAATTATTTAAATATCGTACGGTTGGTAATGTAGAAATGAATTATCTTCGCGTCTATATATTTCAAAGATAATAATATACCAGAAGAATTTCTTTTAGAGATGATCTTTTGCCGGATTTTGGATGGGAAAGTCGTATAAAGCTGATTGCCCGACAGGTGGAAAAACACAACTGATAAATGAGTTTATTACAGTTGAACCAATGTCACATAAATGTATACATTTAGTAAACACGACGGCTTACGTCGGATCTATCGTAGAGCTGATTTTGCACCATTTTAGAAATCAATGATTATTTAAAAAAAATTATAAATTGTTTGTATTTGTGAACTAACGGCCGCTCTTCCCAACTAATCGAATGATCGATCTGAGTCACAGATCAGCCAAGTATTCGCTCTGTTTGCCTGTTTCGAAGCATTTTTTTATGGAAAATTGTCTATGGAGGTGCCCGCCCACTATAAAATAGTGTCCGCCCACTTTCATACACGATAAAATAGTAACAGCTCACTTTTAAGACAACAAAGCAACATCAAAGTAAAAACAACATAGTTGAGATAATATTGTATCTATTATGAAAGCATGTTATTTGTTTTTAAAACTAATGCATAAACCAACATTTTATACTTCACAAAGTTTGTGTTAATAATATGTTCAAAATAAAGTGTTAGCTGGACTTATGATAATGCCGCAAAGTACATTCTTCGTTTCGTACATTTGACATTTTTCGATGAGTGAAAAAACAAGACAAAACGTAGCTAATAATTAGTAAAATAAGTTGGGTTCTTTTCAGTTTTATTTAAAACATACAAAAAACATGTTTTGGCATTCGAAAACAGAAATAAACCTTTGTCATTCAACATCTGAATTGCGTAAAATAGATCAAATATGACATTTAACATTTCGGTGACGTTTGTTCACCCTGTTGGCAAATTTTTTTAACTAGTCTTCTGCTGAGGGGAACTTAATCCACAAAAATTGGTATCCTAAATTGATCGTAAATTTGATCGCAATTTTTTTGGGAAGAGCGAATTTGTGCATTTGAACAGTGTTGAGGCAAAATTTCCGCTCAACAGTTACTCAGTAGGGTTGGGAAGAACGTCCGTAAGTGTTCATAAAATTGATTCCTACGAGTTGTGTATGTTAATATTTAATATAACAGATATCAAAGGAGGGCCTGTGATTAACGAATCGACTCACAAACGTTTAACAGGAGTTTATTTATTTGCATTACTGTATAAAAAAGCATAGGATTAAATTTGCGTAATAGAAATTAGAATGCGAGATAATAATTAACGTGAATTGAATACGGAACAAAGAGAGGTAGTCTAATCTAGCCGAACAGCGGGAAAGGAACGGAGATATTAGGGAAAACCGGTGACTATATAGGATATGTAGAGGTCACCACTATCGCCGTGCTTCGGTCTTTGATGATAATCATAATTCTTTGTGGCCAATTCAGCAGGTAGAAGCAGTTTTTTTCACATATCTATGACTGACTATGTGCAATACAATTTTGAGTTAAAATATAAAATGCTTTTATTAGATTAGTAGGTACTTGGTGATTAAGAAGGACTATTTAAAAAAAATATCCTCAAGTTTTACATTCCTCTTAGAACTATTAACGAAGCTTAACTTTACAAATAAATAAGCATTAAAAAAATATATCAACAAAAAAAATACACATTTCCCCTGTTTATGTCATGCGAATCCGAGTCCTAAATATAAATTGAATAACTTATAAGGAAATAAATTCAAATAATTATTTTCGTATGGAAAATTTCAAATGACTGAGATTAACGTGGCAGATATTTAATTTTAAAGTGGTCGCATATTTGGTTTGGGCATGTAGAGCAAATGAACAAAGAAAGGAGTGTACGGAGAATATATGACCCGAATATGAATGGAAGAAGAAGAAGCCGAGAACGTCCGAAGAAGACATGGCACGATCAAGTGAATCAAATACTCGAGTCGGGCCATATCAGAAGTCGGAATAACAGAATAAAACGTATAAGACGTTGTATAAATGTGAATGAAGCAAGAAGTGGAGAAACGGGGTAATGGTTAGTTAGTTAGTTAATTAGAATATTTAAGAGATTTATGATTTTTATTCGAATTTCTCGTACCTATACATGTAATTAACATGCATATTTACTTAGAAAAATATTTGTCTATTATTTAATAGACAAATATTTACATAAATCTCTTATCGAAACATTTCAACTGGGAAATATGTAAATAACTCAAATGTCACGATAACGCTTGGTTGTCGTCTTGGGATCGGATGTGAGCTTTTGATCCGAAAGTGGGAAGGTTAATATGTTGAAATTTTTTAAAAATTGTCATTGTCTCTGAGCTTATTTGTAAATTCCCGAACATTGTGTCTGGTCTTAGCATCGGGCACCCGACACTCGGCCATTTGTCGCGAGCTGTAAATGCCTCACAGCTTATTTGGTAGTAAAATAAAGCATACAGGGCGCACCGCACTTACCGTCATCACAATCTGCGATGGGTGGACCGGACCGAGGGGCTGATAAAGCTATCGCAGTGCCACCTACTCGTACACGTATACTACATCCGCGTACAGTCCAAGAGAGCGAAGAAATTTAATTAAATTTAACGGAATTTTACCTTTCTCTGGCAACACCGATTTTAGAACAAATCGTAGTTGTTTCAAATGAGAGGTTATGATTGGCTCCCGAAATTGACACCATATATTATTATGATATTGCACGATATGACATTACTATAGCAACACCGTTTTAGAACAAATTATATTAGTATTAAATATAAGGATTGGCTTCCGAAAATGTCAGTACTATTGAAAAAAAAATGAGATGAGTCCCAACTGCTCCCAACCGATCCTCGGCTACGAATTCGGAGGTCGCGAGTTCAAAACCCGGCGTGCGCAATTAATTTTATTTGTGTTCATTCACAATTCAATCCTTTAAAATGATGTATTGTATGTTTGCGGCACGTTCCAGAATGGTAGATACTTTCAGTATCGCCCTGGTGAATGATCACCATTCAGAATCGAAACGTAGCTTGAACAAGCTTTAGTCATATTTGGTGACCAGATCTGAATAGCCAAGCGCTTCCACACCTTCTTCCACATCTCTTCCCCCTCCTCAATCCCATCAGCATCACAACATACCGCAATTGGGGATGTCATAGTCTCACTGGCTCCAGACGCTTGGGAACAGAGGGACTATTGTGTGGTATCACATAAAAAAGTACAAATATTTAATTTTTTTTCGAATATGATGTAGAATCATCACCTCTTTTCATACCACTACTTTCTGAAGACCGTTAATGTGAAAAACATTAAGTATAACTATGATAGTGCCTTTTTAAAGGTGCATTATATTGTCCTTGTTTTGTGTTGTCCTATTTTTTTTTTAAATTTTCTTGACGGACTGTACGTTTGCCGATATGTGGAACGCGGGAAGGGAAGCAGTTTACTGGAATCTGGGACAAGAGAACTGTAGCCAACTATTTGTGGGTTGAATTATAGTGATCTGGAGGATTTACGCCACGCTATTTTTCTTTTCAGAAAAAATGTGGTTTCTGGAATACTTGCGTATTTAAAATAAATAATACGCGAAGACGAGATGAAGCTACAACTGCACAGAGACAATGGCAGCCTGAATGTGGGGAATTTTGTTTGTGGGCACAGAATGGGGGACAGATTGGAGGACAAAGAAAAATGCTGAGAGAATCTAGTTTTCTGATCATTTTTTGTTAAATTTGGTTAAAGAAAATAGATATGGTCTAACACAAGGAATATTCTGATTTTAATTAAATAAACGATATAAATAACATATTTTGTATTAGCCACTTTATTAATATACACAGATATCTACATGCTTCGAAAGCGATGCATTCTTCATCAGGAGTATATAGATACTATAAATAAGAATGTTAAGTATAGACAAATTATAAAAATTAGGACACATAAGTAAGTAAGTAAGAATAGAAAAATCATAAACATAAACAAAAATTGATTAATTAATGAATCAAAAATGTTAATGAAAAAAGAATTATGAAACATTGAATGATCGAGTGAAAAATGTTGAGATTCGTAAAGAATGCAAAGCTGATGTAAGCGTAGTGAGCAAGATTAAGAAAGGGACGTTTAGATGGTTTGGGCATGTAGAGCGAATGAACGAAGAGAGGAGTGTAAGGAGAATATATGACGCGAATGTGAATGGAAGAAGCCGGGGGGGACGCCCGAGGAAGACATGGCACGATCAAGTGAATCAAATACTCGAGTCGGGCCATGTCAGAAGTCGGAATAATAGAAGAGAATATATAAGACGTTGTATGAATGTGAATGAAGCAAGAAGTGTATACCAAGATCGAGTTGTTTGGCGGTCCGTCCTCTCTGCCTACCACTGCGGGGAAACGGCGTGATGGTTAGTTAGTTACTTTTGAATAACAAATTTTTATTAGAAATTATTAATATTTATATGAAATTAAATTCAAGAGATGAATATTGATTATTTATTAAATTTAATTCACTATTAACGCTTTTCCTGATTTCCAAAATTTCAAATTTCTCTAATTGCAAACCGGTTGTATGTATTTGTATGTACAACTTTTAAACCTTTATTTATGTCAAATGAATGATTAGTTTTTAATACATGATTTGCAAATTCAGAATAGTTTTATTATTTAGTTTTTCCCACGTAAAAATAGTTGCAATCGAAACAAATTAATTTATTTACCCCCGGTTTATTTAAAATATTATCTTTATCCTTGCTATTTAAAATACGATTTCTTATATCATTGAATATTTGATTCTTCATATCATTAATGCATTCGTAAACCTCCATTAACGACCCTCCGCACTAGTGGCCAATTTTTTTAAATAAGTGTTATGAAATCTAAATGTAGATAACATTACATAAATACGTCTTTATATTCAGTTTCCACTTCAATTTCAATTTTAAATTTTAATCATCTGTGGCGATTTTCTTTAAGGTGCGTTTGTGCAGTGAAATCTTATAAATAAGATTAAAAAAAATAAGACAAACTTGTGTCATAACTTGACCACACTTTATACAACGCGCCATTCGAATTTCGTGCCAAAAATCCCAGCGTTCATGTAGGTTATACTGCCCAAGAGTTCGAAATGAATCCTACATGTGCGATATTCAGCGAGTATGGGACATTCTGTCCTAAGAAATAGTTCATACACAACATGTTAGTAAATCGTGAAACCGTGCAAACACCTTGGGAATCTGTACTGTGGAGATTTGTTAAAGACAAATTTATGCAGTATTTTTTCAAGCATCAATAAGAATTTTTTTTTTTAATAACGTGTTTTAAGTTGTTATTAAAATAAGTTGATTATTGAAAATGTAACTTTTTCACATTAAAAGGGAATAGTTTTTTGCGTAAATTGTGTTTTTTTATATGAATACCGCACAAAAGTCCCAAACTGCTCCCAACCGTCTGGAGCCAGTGAGACTATGGCATTCCCGATTGGGGAATTTTGTGAGGTTGAAGGTATTGAGGAGGGGAAGGAGAAGGGGGAGAGGAAGGTGGGGAAAGGGGGAAATACCTGGCTATTCAGATCTGATCACCAAACACGGCTAAAATTTCGTATTTAAAAGATTTTTTTTTTATCACAGACGTTTTAATGATTCGCCAAATGGTTTCTTGTTTGTAGGTCGCTAATCTCTGGTCCAGTGATAATATGATGAAATTCATTTAGATCTAGGGAGAAAAATATATGATTTCGAAAAAACAACATAGGATTTTTCATATAGATGAAGGAATTTTTTTCTCATTTTTTTTAATCTGCGATTGAACTTTCAATGAGATTGATTTAGCAAATTTAAATTTGAAAATAAAACAAGAATATCGACAGAAGGCTATTTTTACGCTAGGGGTGACCGGCAATGTCGGTTTTCCTGCACCTAAAGATATGAGAACAAACACCATTTTCGTATGAGCGGGCAAATTGTTCGCCGCAACGGTTTTCAATATAAGAAAAGTGCTGTGATTCTAGTGGTCACCTGTTTCTGACACACGGTGTACAGATCTAATAACTTATCTGTCCTGTCTGGGAAGTAACTACTGTAGATATTGTGGAAACAAACAAATATAAGTATTAACGGTTCTACACACCACCGACCAAAGTCCTGCTGTGGCAAGAATTAAAATTAAAATTTAAACAATTTAATGTTCGATCCAAGACCTAAGATATAATTTGCAAAAAAAAGCAACTGCGCTACCTACACATTTGTATTTTGTTTTCCGTCGATGATGGAAAACATTTTCCCCGTTGGTGAAGAGGGGTAGGGGGAAGGGTTTGTTTATTTTTTAATAACCACCGCGCGGTACGTGTCTATTTAGCTATCTGATACTTAATCAGTCAAAGCATAAATCGGACGGTTTTTTTTAGTTTATGTACACTGAGGGAGATTTGTGTTTTCGTATCAGTTATAATAATAATAATTTATTAACTGTTAATTTTTCTCTTATTTTGTCTGCTATTTCTAATAGCATTATACCTCGTATTTAGAACTTTTTAAAGAGCACATTGCGATAAATACATTAAACGATATTTTCATTGTTATTTTTTTTATCCAAAAAATAAACGAAATAATGATGTTTAAATAAATTAATTAAAAATTATTAACATATTTCGAAAGCGATGCTTTCTTCATCAGGAATATAAAGAATACTATTAATATTCTTGATGAAGAAAGCATCGCTTTCGTAACATGTATACGAGGTGTGTTCAAAAGAAAAGGTTAATTTTGAATTTTCGCGGGCTGCGTACATTCAATTATCGATTTTTTTTTGTTATGTTGGAACACCTATGTTTATCATATGTTAGTATTATCAGCCATTTTGGATTAATGGTTTGTTTTTGATAACTGGAAAGGTTAGTCATGTTTTTGTGTGTTCTTCGATTTTTTACTTTTGAAAAAAATGGATCAAAGAATATGTATTAAATTTTGCATTAAAATTGGAATGAAGTGCTCCAACGCATTTAAAATGTTGACTGTGGCATTTGACGAGTCTACTTTGTCTCAAAAAAGTGTTTATAAGTGGTACAAGCGCTTTACAGAAGGCCGAGAAGATGGTAATGACGATGAGCGTCCTGGAGTTGCAACCACGTCAACAAACGAAGAAAACATCGAAACAGTGAAGAAAATGGTTTTGGGAAATCGTCGAATCACTATTAGAGAAGTTGCAGAGGATGTTGGCATATCAATCGGCTCATGCCATACAATTTTCTCGGATGTTTTGGGCATGAAACGTGTGGCAGCGAAGTTTCTTCGGAACTTGCTAAAGTTTGAGCAAAAGCAACGTCGCATTAGTATCGCTCAGGAGTTGTTGAATGACATCAACGACGATCCAGATTTGCTCAAAATGGTCATAACTGGTTATGAAACGTGGGTATATGGTTATGACTTCGAAACCAAGGCCCAATCATCCCAATGGAAGCGGCCAGAAGAGCCAAGACCGAAAAAAGCACGCCAAGTTCGATCAAATGTGAAGGTTTTGCTCACTGTTTTTTTCGATTACAATGACGTGGTGCATCATAAGTTCTTGCCAACAGGTTGTTCGGTCAATAAGGAATACTATAAAGAAGCTATGCAACGTTTGCGTGAAGCAATACGGCTCAAACGATCGGAATTGTGGAAAAAAAAAATCATGGATTTTGCATAACGATAATGCACCAGCTTACACATCAATGCTTCTTCGTGATTATTTGGCCAAAAACAACACCGTAATCATGCCTCAACCACCGTTTTCACCAGATTTGGCTCCCTGCAACTTTTTCCTATTCACGAAACTGAAGAGACCAATGAAAGGAGAACGTTTTGCCACAATTGATGAGATAAAGTCAGAATCGAAGAACTAGCTGATGGCCATACCGAAAATCGCATTAAAGAAGTGCTTCGAGGATCGGCAGAAGTGTTGGCATAATTAGGGGGAAAACTTTGAAGGGGAGAAAATGGATATTGATGAATAAATAAATACTTTTCGAAAAAATTCAAAATTCACCTTTTCTTTTGAACACACCTCGTATATGTATATATTAATAAAGTGGTGAATACAAAATATTTTTTAATGAAATTATTAATAGTAATATTCTGCTTCATAAAAATATTTAATGCATTCAAAAGATTATTTTAGAACTCATCTAGTCTACACAAGACATTTTGTTTTAAACCAAAACATTTTAGCAGGAGACGGAATGTGTATGAAAACAAATGTTTTTGTGTAATGTTTAATGTGTGATATTTCGAAAAAAAATCACAGGAGACCCGCCTTAACTTAAATACGTTTTTCTACAGATGTTCATTTTTTATTTCTAATGTATAGCCACTTAAAACATTTTAATGTATATATTAGCCGAATGAATTAGGTTAATGTTGAAATAAAAGGTTAATTAAAAAAGAAAATATGCATGTCGATATAATTTAATTTATGATAATCCGAAAATACCGAAATCCTCGATTGAATCTAAGATTTCGCCGAACAAGAATTTAGGAGCAGCATTGAAAAAATGTTTCTTCGTTCATTAATTCCACTTTGAGCGGCTTGCACAAAACGTTTGTACATTGTATATGTTTGTACATTTTCCCCATAAAACCCATAATGCGCCGTACTCCACGTTTCACCCATAAAACCATGTAATGTGCGTAAACCATAAATCGCCCAACGAATATTTATTATGAAGATAGGTACATATTCATGTAATAGTTTATTTTGGTCAATATTAATTCAGGTTTTTGGAATGGATTCTTTATATTCTTTTATAAGCCGGAAATTCGTGTTCCGTTTAATTGTATTGCAATTTGTTGATTTCTTCCGTGATATGTTACTAATTACAATATGTATTGTAAGAATCGAATATATGGCCGAGTGGTTAAGATTCCTTACTCCAGATTCAGGGATATACATTGTTACTTGACAAAAGTATTATAATAAAATTTAAAAAAATTGTACTGTTCTGGTGAAAGACCACCATTTCTAATTGAAACATTACTTGAAATTGGTTAAACCATGTTTAGTGAATAAATCTAAACAGTCAGATATTTCAGAACCTTCTTCCTCCTCATCTTCTGCCCCTCATAACTCCTTTAATCCAAACAACATTCCCCAAAATAATCATGCCATAGATCGACTGGCCTTATCATATTAATGCTAGAAAAAAACCGTTATTTTCAAGAATTCATTTCAGAATAAGCATTTGAACATATTTGAACTGGAATTGTCTAACGCTGAGAATAGTAAGCCCCGTTCATTTTATGTATTTTTCTATTGTGTTGCCACCCCGTGGCGCTATTCTAAAACAACCCCTTGATGCGGCAGACATTCCAACTATCGCAAACAGTTTTTATTTCGTGTATAAGATCTGTTTTTTTTTCCTTTATTTACGTCCTCGTTTAAATACGTGTCTTCTTACCCATATTAAACAACGCTTTTCACCAGGAGACTGCCGGAAAAATAGTGAATGGCAGGCCAATGAATAATACACTATAAAGGGTACCATACTAACTGTAAAAAATAATACGTGTCAACGATCTGCAGATAATGGTGGAAAAGGTCAAACGAATCAACAAACACATAGACTTATTATGAATATATTCAAAATCTAAGCTTCTAGTAGCGTTGAAAAATCCAGTTAAATTTAGTAATAATTTTTTAAAAAGTCGTTAATGAATAATACACTATAAAGGGTACCATACTAACTGTAAAAAATAATACGTGTCAACGATCTGCAGATAATGGTGGAAAAGGTCAAACGAATCAACAAACACATAGACTTATTTTGAATATATTCAAAATCTAAGCTTCTAGTAGCGTTGAAAAATCCAGTTAAATTTAGTAATAATTTTTTAAAAAGTCGTTTTTCAATATAAATAATTGAATTACCGAAAATGGGATTCGTCTCAAAAATAAAAGTGTATTAAGATGGCAAGTCCAAATATAAAAATTACGGTGGTTTGTCGTCTTGTTTTCACTATTATTCTGTCAGGCGTTTTTTTATGTATTACAGTTGAGAACCGTTTTTTCAAAAACCGCTATTCTCTCATTAGCAGTGTAAGATTTCCTTTCTCACTTATTTTTGCTGCTTTTGAAACACATCGATTTATTTAATAAAATCTCTACAAAACCCGCTGTAAATCAGCTTACAAATATATTAAAAACTCGTCATTTTTTCAAAACACACTTATTCGACTAAATTGTGTTATTTCATCATTTATTTGTTTAAAATAATGTTTAGCAGATTCGCGGCACGTTCCATAGTTGTAAATACTGTCAGTATTGCCCCGGTGAAAGATCACCATTCAGAATCGAAACGTTGATTAAAATGACTTTAGCTGTGTTTGGTGACCAGATCTGAATAGCCAGATATTTCCCCGCCTCCCCTTTTCCCCATCTCCTTCCCCTCCTCAATACCTCCCTCCTCAATCCCCTCAATCCCCTCCTCACAACATACCCCAATCGGGTATGCCATGTTGGGAGCAATTGAGACTCCTGTGCAATTGAGACGCTGCCTGTTTCATACATCACTTAATTTTGGATTTGAGGCTATAATATCCATCCAAATTGAATGATATGTTTTTTTTAAATTAAAGGTTTAATAAATATCTAGTACGGAAGAGAAATATTTTATTTATTTTTGTTTTAAATTATAAAGTATGTGCCATGAAATAAATCAATTTTCATAATTTTAGAGGCAGCTTAGAAAATTACTGTATTTAAAAAAAAATCATAATTGCTATGTGAATATGATTATGTAAATAAAAATATAATAATAAAACATTTAAAAAAAAGGTCGTTATTTTAAATTATGTACGGCAAATTTGTGTTCCACCGTATCCTGGTCGTTTTTAATTTAATTTGAAGTCCACCATAATGCTTATTATAATATATTTTTAATTTCATATATTATTATATTTTAAAAGTAGATGAGGTAATTTTTTTTTAATCACAGTTAACCCCTAAATAATTGTTAAAGATGCCTCTAAAATCGCGAAAAACCAATTCCTTTAATGGGTGATATTTCATAATAATATAAAATACAAATAAATAAAATACTTCTCAGGCGTACTAGATATTTACTAAAGCTTTAATTTTAAAAATATATACCATTAGGTTTAGGTGAGTATTTTTACCTTAAATCCAAAATTTAGTTTTTTTATGAAACAGGCCGCGCAGCCGTTCCTCTTAAAATAGTAATGATAGAATTCTATTTATATAGGTATTCAAACAATAATTAAAGGGGAATTACGCATACATTATTATAAAATAGTTGACAAAATTAAATAAAGTATTTAATGAATTAAATAAGTGTTCTATATTGTTGAGTTATATGTATCACATATGTATTATTTAAAACAAGAAATAAAAACATGGATTTTTTAAAAGTAACAGTGTAAATGCTGGACAGTAGATACTAATAGCAATGCAGAAAGAAGAGCAAGTTTTATTTCATAAGGTCTTAAATTGCATTATGATCTTTTGTATTTAGCCATTCATTGATGTTTTATGTTGAAAGAATACGTGTTAGTTATTGCTATGGTCTGAAGTGGCAGTTTTTTGTGCGCGTGAGGCGCTGTACATATGGTGTCGTTGAGCAAAGGCTGTACTATATTTTGTACGATATATATATTTTGTATATATTGTACGATACTAAAAGTCTTCCTTGTGTTTTTGCTCTTGTGTTTTTAATATGGGTAATACACATTAATGATTTTGATGCATGGATTATTAGCATTGCCCGAATTCTTAAAGACCGAAAAATAAGCTTTTGCTGGATGCCTGAAGGGCTTTCTGAATATGATTCGCAAGATTACTTTTTTGCGTTTTTTTCAGAGGTTCTAGAAAAGAAAAGGCAATTCTCCCCAGCCTGCTATACCATATCCTACACAATATATATACTATGATAAGGTATGTTATTACAGCCTTCTATATTGCATTTGTTTTGCTGTCATAGCTATCAATACAGGACCAATTCGATGCCAAAACTTCCCAAGTCTCTATTACACATGCTACCAATAGCATTATTTACAAATAAATAAATAAAAATTAAATAAATAAATAATTAAATTAAATAATTACTTTGTATTCACCATTTTATTAATATACACAGATATCAATGTTTCGAAAGCGATGCTTTCTTCATCAGGAATATATAGAATACTTAAAAATAATAATGTCAAGTATAGACAAACGATAAACATAGAACACAATACTGTAAGAATAGATAAATTATAAACATAAACAATAATTGATTAAAGTAGGTAAGTAATTAATCAAAAATGTTAATAAAAATTATTATAAAACATTGAATATCAAATTTATTTTCAATAATTAAAAAAGAAATTATTTTATTATTAATATTAATACGAAAATAAATTCATGAGATAGCTATTTTAATTTATTTTTTAGATTATTTATTAAATTTAATTAGGTATTAAGCTTTTTCTGATTTCTAAAATTCCAAATTTATATAATTATTAGCTGGTTGTGTATGTAAATTTTTTAAACCTTTATTTATAATAAAAGTATGATTGGTTTCTGAAATATGATTGGCTAATTCAGAATAATTGTTATTATTTAAACAACTTCGGTGTTCCTTAACTCTAATTCTGAAATTTCTAGTAGTCATATGTAAAAATAGTTGCAATCGTTCAAAATTAAATTATATACCCTCCTTTTAGTATAGTATTATTTTCACCAAGTAGATATTTTCAGTAGAGGAACACTTCCCTAAATCGCTTGAAACTACTTCATGTTTCAGTTTCCACTGTCTTTCTCTGTCGCTGACTTGTGTTTGCCACATCGCCACAAAGGGCGGAGAAGTCCCGTATCCGGAACAAAAAATCCGCCACGTTATCGTTTTGTACGAAGCATCTGTATATTTTGAATGGAAAATACTTATAAATGTGCTTTGCACGCAAAATAAAGCGCAAGTGTCCTTTTTACAACACACGAAATGCAAAACTTGCATTTCAATCCAACTCAAAAGCAAATGTCTACCGGAAAAGGATCCTTCGATTTTCTACAGGAACATGTCATTAAAATATATTAAAAGAAAATAGAACTTATCTACCCGAGTATTACGTTACCAATTTTTGTTGGCCACTACTTTAAATTCCGACCCAACCCAATTCATTTTCAACAATGTTGTATTATTCAATTTATTTTAATAGCTTATTAAAGCTTATGAACTTCATTGTAATATTTAATCATTGATGAGAAAATATACAAGGTCCTTTCGCTTTCATATTTCAATTGAGATTTGTTAATATTATCTTCCATGATTAAATATTACAACGAGATTTTTAAGCTTCAACAAGATAGACCAATAAATTGAATTTTCATTCTGGACTTGTAGAAAAAGTCAATAGATGTCCCTCATAAAAAAATAGTATCTGATTATAAATATATTTCACTACCTAGATTGCAAATATATTCGGGTTGTGGTAAAAAAATGTATAACAGCCAAAAATATGCGAATTTAATTGACGATAATAATAATTCTTAAAGAAAAATTACATAAGTATCGAAAAAATCACGCCTCATTCGTTCAGTGATTGGAGCTTTGTGCCTGCAAGAAAGGACGTCCTGATGCTTGAAAAACTTGAAATTATTTTTAGTATTCATATATTCCTGAGAATGACAGCATTGCTGTCGAAACATTTAGGTGTATTTATTTATTTTTATAAAAGTGGTGTAAACAAAGTACAATTTTAATTATTTGATTAATAGTGACGCCACAAAGTTACCAATAGTTTGAAGAAGTTATATTTATTAATCTATAATTTAATAGAAGATTTAAGCGAAAATCGACATTGCGGCATACACCACTACCCAATCACAGATTAATTTTTTTATTAATTTCCTTGTTTAAATGAGAGTTTTTTTAATGTTTGCTAAATATAAGCATCTAGCCGACTGAATGACGGTATATAGATAACATGGTTTAGTACAAACCAAAAAATTGTACTCGTACGTGTCGGGGTAGTAGCTAAAATCTTCGATTGAATAATCAATATTTTGTCATAATTTTCCCCAAATCTCATCGTTAGTATGGTAGGCTGTTAATAATATAAATATTTATGATGTTTGGTGAATTTAAGAATATTTCAATAAGTAATTTGTTCATAAAACTGCGGTGGAATAATGGAAAATACTAAAGTGTAACTCAATTAATTTTTCCATATTCATTACCTTATCTGCATTGAGTTGCTAATATTTCTGCTACCCCAACGGGAGAAGTAAATTTGCTAAGCAATAAATTGGATAATGAAAGTTGTCGATTATGTGATTAAGTCCAGATTCAATTACGCTGTTTGGGTTGCGAGAATCAATAAAATATTTGAAATAAATGAAACAACGATAAGATTTTGGAACTCAATTTCATCTTTAATTCGATCATCCCATTATGTAAATTTGTTCTTCGCCTTTCTCAGCAATTGTTTTTATTTGTCTATAATTTGTCTAATATTTATCTTAGCTTGTATTTTTTTTTTATCTTGTCTGAATTATTTCAATACTACCGGAATTAACTAACTAACCATCGTGTCGTTTCTCCACAGGCCTAGGCAGAGTAAATAAACTGTATACAATTCTGCTTGGCACACAGTTTTTGCTTCATTCGAATTCGCACATATTCTAATATACTCGTATATTCTGACTTGTGACATGGTCCGATTAAAGTACTTGATTTGATCGAGCTATGTCTTCTTCGGGCGTCCCCGACTTGTTCTACAATTCAGTTCGTCGTTATATATTCTCCTTACACTTCTTTTCTGTGCATCCGTTTTACATGGTCAAACTATCTAAGTCTACTCTCTGACGGTCCGGTGAGGAACGAACATTTCACTCGTTACTGGAGACACTGCGCAGAAAAGTTCCACAATGGACTGCGTTGCAAACCGTTACCTTACTTTAACAAATTTGACTTTTCTGAGCAGTGTCTGCAGTAACGAGTGAAATGTTCGATCCTCACCGGACCGTCAGAGAGCAGCCTAAGACTTCTTTTCTAAATCTTACACATTACGCTTAAATCAGCCTTGCATTCTTTCCGAATCCCCAGATTAAATGTTAACTAAAAAATAAATATTACTTCATTAGACACTTCGAGGCAGCAGAGAAATGTTAAGATTGATCGGTCAGTGGCTAAGTTGACAAATGCGTCGGGTTCCCACCTAGGCGCCGTGAGTTCAATTTCTTGTTTTCTTCTTTTTTATATGACACTTCACCTCTGTATATACAGAGCACATACAAAGGAACTATATCGCTACCCGGTTGGGCAACGTTTAAAGGCGAGTTAAGGGGGGGGGGGGTGGTTTAGTCAACCTCGGCGATATTTTCAACGGTTGTTTTAAACAGTTGAATATTCAACTGGCGATATCGCCAACGATAACGACTTTGGCGTTGGATGGAATTATCTTCAACGCACAGTACTAGTCCCTACCTATAGGGCAGTAGCATGCATTAATCTATGATCACAGGTAGGCTGTGTGTATTTTTTCAAATTTGAATATGATTTGTGGATTGAGTAATTGAAAATAGCCGATTTTCGATCTTACTAAAGAGTGTAAATTTATCATATAGAAACAATTCATCAATGTAGAAGGATTGTGACACTTTTTTTTATTTTTTAATAATTACATGTTAATGAAAAAGTCCTTTATTTTCTTTAATGGTTCGTTTTTCTTAGTAGGCATAGACTTTATGGAGTGGACGCCACTGTTATAGGGATATTTAACCAAATGAGAAATAAAACGGATTTTTTTTTTAAATTTAAATCAAATCACATTTAATAATGTTATTATTAAGTTCTGCAAGTATTTTCAGTTGTTATTATTGTGACAGTAGTTTCGGCGTTTAGGGCCATTTTCAAACTGTGGTTAATCCACATTGTGACGACTTATTTATATGTTTTAATTTACTCCCACTCCTTTAAAATTTGGATGGGTAATGTTTAATTATCGGTAAAACCGATTTAGTTAGAAAGCAATTAAAATTCTGAATTCTGTGAGGTTTTCACATGTCACAATAATAACAACTAAAAATACTCGTAGAACTTAATAACAACATTATTAAATTTGATTTACAATAATTAAAAAAAAAATTAAATGGAGTTCTACGAATTAAACACAAGAACAATTAATAAAACGGAATTTGATTAAAAAATAAATCTTCCTTAGGGTAGTTGCATTTTCGATCTTGCTGGTATTTGAGAAAAATTTTGATACTAAAAAATCATCCCCTATTTATCAGATCACATTAACGCAAGGAAGTCAAAATTCAGTTTCATGACAAAAACTTTACACCCCAAAAACGCTTACGTTAGCTCAAATCCTGTTCACAGACAAACTATCCCTAATCCTTTGACAGGGTTTCCTGCTACCCTTGACCAAAAAACTCTTAACAAGGTAATTAGACGTTGAATCAACTTTCTACGTGAGTCAACAGAACCTTTTATTTGTTCGCACCTATTAAGAAAGTTCCTTGTAAAAGCTCACACATAATTTAGGAACACGCATACTTGTAATTACGTACGATATCCGATATGCTTTATTGATTAGATTTGATGTAGAAGAAAGTGTTATAGCATAAAAACATGTTCATTTGATATTGTCGTAAGAGAACAACACGAAATGTAATATTTGCGAAAAATAATTCAATAAAAATTTTGGTGTTATTGAACACCCACAAATACCGTGTCATAAGTCACAATATTTCATATTGTGATATTGGATTTCTAGGTTTTCTGTCTTCAATGCGTGTGTATATTGATATTCGACCTTTCGTACCACACGTACATTAGAAAACACATAGATTTCAACATTTTTTCCTGTCTATCTAGAGCAAATAAAAATTGGCCGTTTTCGTTTTCCAGTTGCTGGTATTACTGGCTCTGCCTGCTATTTTATTTATTGTATTTTAGCTACTTTTTTTAGGCAATAGCAAAGCTTGTATTATCTTTAGAGGTGATTTTTGTATTTAATATCGGCTTTTGCACCCTTTAATTTATTTTACTGCAAGATTTGAAGGTATGTTCTATTTTTATGTATTTTTTAATGAATTACAAAAATAATCTATTTTTATTAGTCATTTTAAGTGGTGCACGCCCTTGGAGACCTAAGGTTGTTTCTAATGCAATAACTTATAAAGTATTGAAAAAGAGTTAAACCACACCAATTTTCTACAAATAATTCTAAAACAGAATTGCAAATCAGAAAGTCAACAACGTTATATCCAAAAAAACTCTAATTTTTTAACAAATCTAGACTACATTATTTTCAACAACTTTATTTCAATCTTTTCTCCTTAATTCCACGTCAGACTATTCCTATGCAGTGGCGTGCAGACACTGAAAAGTTGTCTCCGCTCTAAGAAATTGGAGAGGAAAAATAATTTTAAAATACAACGAAAAAATTATCTATTTTTTTCTTAATTTTTAAGGAGATTTTTAAGATAACCGTTTCACAATCTTCGTTTCTTCAGTTGCTACCCGACCCGATTCATACATGTTAAAAATACTATCCTCCCCGAGATAGTATTTTTAGGTTTATCAAACGGGATGCATCGCGCAAGCGGCGAAATTCCCACAAAAACCAACCCTATATTGGCCTATATCACACAATTTTATTATTTTTTTAAATTTTATATTCGTTTTCAAAAGTCGTATTACATCGAGTTTTACGACAAGCAATTTTTCCACAATAAAAGATTAAAATTGAAGTTAGCTTGTTGTCATTTCAACGATGGTTTTATACTTTTTCAAAAATTGACCATTTTTTTGCTGGTAAAATTAACTTGACATTTGCGTCATTGGAAGGCGGTGACATCTGTGTACGTATTTCAAAGCATATACATAATTATCGAATATTAGAACCAAATGATTCTGTACGACTATCGAAAAAATGATATGTTCTTATTTATATTTATTATTAATTTATTATTTCTCTTATTCTACTACTTTCAAGTCTTTAGTATTTTTATTTATTATTTTATTTTCTATTCCCATTTATATTATTAGTATATATTGTGTATTTCCACTCCGCTCCCCATGGGACGTGTGGCCCGTGTGAGATTGCAATAATCTCGCCACATCCCGAAATAAAGAATTCTTTTATTATTATTATATTGTATTGAGCTGTAAACGGCTTCCTTTAGACCTGTTTTCAGAGATCTTTCATATTACGCGAGTTTTACGATTTCGCCTGCATACAACGTGTATGTCGTATTCGGTACTTAATGTTATTTACTTTATTAAAAAAATGTTATTTTTAGCTGGAGATGAGAAATAGAAAAATAATTATTAAAAACTGTTCCGAGTTTATTATACATAATACTAACAACGCATTTATAATTTTTTATTATTATTACCTTTAAATCAAATTATGAGAATTAACTTGAAAGTCTGTAATGAAATTGATTGGTTTTTATATTTTTTGTTATTATTATAATTTTTTTAAACCACAGAACGTTAATTATGTACCTAAGTGCCTGTGTCACATTTGTGGATGCTGAGTGGAGGGTAAAAAAAGCCAACGGATGTTGGTATTCCCAAGCGGTCACCCATCCAACTGGTGACCGCGCCCAATGTTGCTTAACTTCGGTGATCGGAAGCGAACCGACGTATCAGCATGGTATGGTTGTTGCCGAATAGTCTCGGTAACCAATCGCTACCGCTAATGAATATTTTAACTGATAGCAAGCTGTAATGTCGATTTAAAAAAGCGTACAATTTTAATTTAGGGTTTTAAACATTTTTAATCTGAAGGTTTTGCATCAAAGTTTTGTCACAAATTTAAACGCTTTCCCGGATATTTTATAATTTTGATCACCTTCGGAATGTACGAGTATGCGGTAGTTTAGTACTCATGGTTCATCAGAGTGTGCAAAATAAATCAGTTTCGAAACTTTAACACGAAAATCTCTCAATTAGAGAGGTATTAACTAAAAAAAAGGAAACGTAAAGGATTATATAAATTAATAAAAATAAAAAATAAATAGTACTTACATATCCACTATTATTACAATGTAAACAATTTTGTTATTATATATAAAATAAATTTAAAAAAAAAATACTCTAAGACGTTCGGGTTTTCATGATGAATGCTGATTATCAACACCTGCTAAGCTACAGCCTACCCTTGGTCAAAGAGTAATGCACGTCACTGCTTGTACGAGTACATTGAGTTATCCTAGTTTAATGTCAAATGATTTTAAAGGTAGTTAGGGTCCTAGCCACAACAGAAATAAACTTGTCAAACAACATCTAACCAAAATGTTCCTATATTGCGTCATTCAGTGTAGTCAGTAGCTGACAAAATCTTGACTCTACAGGTGAAAATAATATTATTACAGTCAAGATTATTATATGCCTATTACAATTTGGAAGTATAAATAATAGGTAATATAACACAAACTTTATCTGTATTACATTCTTGATGTACTTTTATTTCTATACTTACTATTACTGTCGCTATATGGCGCTGCTCCCCAACTCAAACACGATAAATCTTTCTCTATTGAGTTGGGTACTTTTTATTAAATAAATTAATACTTTTTTTGTAATTAGCTATTATGATATATCGCTACTATTTCAATATTTTATATGTATTTATATTAAATGAGTAAAAATATTTATGTATATATAAATATAAACAATTTATAATTTCTTCAAATGCTTGGTAACTTTGTGGCATCATTATTAATTATATAAATTGAAAATACACTTTGTATATACCACTTTACTTAAAATATATAAATATTTCTACATATAGAAATGTATAAATCTCGAAACATGTAGAAATATTTATATATTTTAGGTAAAGTGGTATATACAAAGTGTATTTTCAATTTATATAATAAACAATTTATTTTACCGAAGAAAGCAATCACTTTGTGGCTTGACATTATAATTTAATTGAAAGAGTTTTTTTTTTGTTTTATGTCACCTTATGGTATTCAAATTATTTATCCATTATCGACCGGTTTCAGTTGAACTCAACCTTCATCTTTGTTTGTACGTTCCTGATGAAGGTTGAGTTCAACTGAAACCGGTCGATAATGCATAAATATAAATTAAATAAAGTGACTTAAAACGAAAAAGATTCTTTCATTTAAATAAGTTATGTTTGTAATTTTTCTATTCTTACATTATTATTTTATATGTTTATCTCTTGTCTATAAATGTAATTGTTTTTAGTAAGTTTATCCTGACGAGGAAAGCATTGCTCTCTAAACATGTTGATATTTATATATTAAAAAAGTGGCGTAAATAAAGTTATTCCTATTAATTTACTAATTAATTTATTTATAAATAATCGTGTTATCTATTGTTTGCAATAAATAACTGTGCACAATGATAGCTTAGCAAATATCAACACCTGGTAGAAGTTTGTTTTTGCCGTAGTAAACATTTTAAAGTAAGATTTTGTCCCCTTGGAATAACAAGGTTCCATCTGACACAGCAATGTCAAACGATAATGTGCTCTATGGAAGGTAGCTTTAAGACTCATTATCGTATAACATTGCCGTATCAGATGGAACCTTGTTATTCCAAGGGGTCGATCTGGCAATTTTGCTGGGTGTTCTTTCAAAGGTATTTAATTATTAATAAGCAATAATATTTTATGTTGCGTATGAAGTAGCTCTTTCTTGTTAGTCATGATATGTTCCTTATTTGATGCATTCTTGTCATCTTTGAATGATGTCTTTTCAGAAACAAAGTCATATGTTAAAATAATAAATTCGCATTTATTAAGAAATACGACAGTTTAGTCCACTTATGTCAGTTTGCTATCAAATATGACTACAAAGGGAGTGATAGTTCTCACACGATATGTGATAAATAATGAAAATAATGAAAAAATTTAGAACACGGCAATGATATTTTTCGACAAAACAATATCTGTCTCTTTTGTAAAACTTCATATTATTATTTTTTTTGCTTTTTGGCGTAAAGGGAACAAACAAACAAATATTCGAAGGTAGCGAATAATTTAATTTCTTAAGTAAAACAAACACTTTTTTAAACGACAAATTTATTTTAAAATTATCACCAAGTCGTTTAGCTTGTTATTGTTATTGTAATGACTGTTTAGCATTTTATATCGATAAGACGGCACGTGATGTCAATATTAGAATCAAATAACATCTTCAATGGTTAGATAGCCATTCACCAACCATCTAATTGAAAAAGATCAAATCTACGATCATAGCACCGGCGATAATATTTTACACAAACATGGTTTTGGCATTAGTTCAGAAAATTTAGAAGCTTTAGAAATAAAATAAACCTATTAATTGATAAACTAAAGTTTTTAAGACAAGATTCTTGTGCATAGCGCAAAGGGTAACAATTATTTTTATAAACAATAATAATTATTAATTAATGGTTGTTTACAGGTGAAATATAATAAAAAACAGTAATTATTGAATGAAACACTAGTATATATTGATTAACTTGGTGGGTTTGCGATAAGCCGACGTAGCTCAACGGTACAGCATCTGACCGGCAATCAGAAGGGTGCAGGTTCGAGTCCTGTCGGCGACATTTATCTTTTCTCGGAAGGTTTTTTCAATTTGGATGAGTGTTTCAGGCTAATAATTATTGTTTATAAAAATAATCGTTATAAAATAAACCGTTTAAATTGATAGTAATCGATGATGATGATGATGATGGTGATGTGTTTATTTCAGCTGAACAAAGCGGTGAGTGCAATACTTTGTGGCGCATAAAATCAGCGAACCCATGCACCCTTCCCTCTGCGAACAGTAGTGAAAATCTGCGAGGCGCTGCATCGCCAAGGGAGGCAGTGCCCTGTAAGCGTTTACAGCGCCCTGTAAAACAGCGCCCTGTAAGCGTGGTTGTATTGTACTCGGAGTGTGTTCATGACGCCTTGTCATAGTTTGCTAGTATATAAGCTCATGCAGTATGTCTGGAACAGTTGCTTCTTAACCGGAGGTAAATTTATTATGTTTAAGCTTATCTCTGTCTCACTGTTCCAATGTTTAATTTTATATTGCATCTCTCTCTTATTCTATTTTGTACTATGCATCACTTATATACATGCTCACTCTATGTATTTTAGTTTATTTTTCGATTTTACCCCGACCAAGCTTGAGATAAACGAAACCGATAGGTGATAAATTAAAAATAATTCAGAGGTTCAAAACAAAGCGATTGTTTTATTTAATAATATGTCAAACCACAAAGTAATTGGTTCGTAGGAAAATATATCTAAATAATAAGCGGAAAATTTTGCCGGTTTAATTGAAACTCACAGCTTTTGATCACCCAGTCACTAACCGAACTTAATATCATTCTTCCATTATTCAGTGTAATGTAGCTCACGTTAAAAACATTTCCAGGAAAGAATAATTAGCACTGACTTTAAATAATTGGTACAAGGGTATAATACTCTCACTTCCATAAACACATTAAGGCTCCATGACCATTTAAATATTATATAGGGAGGTATTTACATCACAAACCTCGGGAAAACAAATTATTTTTTTCGATTAATATAATTAACCTTTTTTATTTAATCATCGATGAATATAATATTAAAAAACCACGGAAAATAAAAAGGTATCAGTCGCATCTGGGAATCGAACCCAGGACCCCTGTCTTACCAGGATAATCGATCTACCAACTGAGGGAATAAGACCAGTTCACTTTACGCCATCTTCATCGATATCATACCTCAACATGTCAATACAGTAAGAAAAGCTTTTTTATAAAAACATGTTTTCTTAGATTTATAACCAATTTACAAATGTTTATCCATTCCTCGTTGTTTATGGTATATTTCAAGAATAACCCCTCAAACATGAAAGTGGTAAACATGGGTCTTGTGTTGTAGGAGGGGGGAAACACAGAGGCCGGCAAATTGTTCCACAGCCGGGCTGTTGAACTCAAAATGAGTTTTAGAAATGACCCGTTCTCATGTTACAAATGTCAACCGTGTACTTCAGATCACCTTCCATTGAATTACCTGCAGAGCAAGGACATCATTCCCATCCGATACCTGTGCCGTAAAGATAGCAATCCGGTTAAGATAGGGGAATCTATCAAACGGACCGCACGTTTCTGCAGAGAGTCAAGGCTTTTTTCAGGTATTTTGGGGCTCCAGCCAATGGTGAGTACCAAATTCAACAATGGCACGAACTGCCATGTTAGTTATTTGTAAGAACATTTTACCTTCAGGTTAGCGATAAGTGATTCATAAACTAGCCGTTCATTTGTGCCGGCTCATTTTAATATGCCGTGAGTGTACGACTCCTGGTAAACCGTATCACGGCTCAATTGAACTGTGACCTTTTAAGTGCCTTCCAGACGAGCGGGTAGCCCAGTAGTGTGGCCGACTAATTTTTTTTTTTTGACTTGGAAATAATGGCAATACTCCTTCTCTCCGCTGAGCGAAGCGGTCTTGAATTTTGAAATTTCGCCTTGGAAATCGCGCTTTATTTATCGTTTAGCAATTTCTAAAGCGAAATTTCAAATTTCGAGACAAGGAGTATTTCCATTATTGTCAATTCAAAAAATAAAAACTCGGTTAATATATTTTTTTCCGTCGGCTACACCACCGGGCCACCCGCTCGTCTAGAAGGCACTTTACACCTATACGCTGGGAGCCGTAGGAGTTGGGAGTCGGATCTTTATGTGTTCTTGCTCCTAAATGAGTCGTCGTTCAATTGAAATATACCTTTGAGTCATACTAAAATATTTAGTACAGTGACTCCGCTCTTAACAACATGAGTTATGACTCATCGATACTTACTTATTTATTTATTAATTTCTATTTATTTACTGACAATTTTTATATCATAAGCAATTATTATATAGAATGATCTGTATATACCATAAATAATTAACATATGATAGCGTGTCGTGAACGCCTCCCTAAGAGAACCTGTGCTGAGGTGTTCTGTGTTCACGTATTTATGATATAGGTTTATTGTGAAATGATTATACAATAATTTTCAATAATAATAAAAATAAAAAAAAATATTGTAAAAAAGACAAAAATGGTAATTAATTATACATTGTACATACAATGTGAATGTGGTTATGTTTGATTTGATGTACCATAATTAAGTTACTGGAAGAATCCGTTGCGTTTGATTTTATTCAGATCGAGATATTAAGTTTTATTAAATGCGTGTATTCTCTCGTGTTTGTTTGATGAAAGCATGTGATTATATAGTTGAATTGCGTAGTATTTAATTTGTCTTTGTCCGTGGGTGGTATATTTTAATAGGATATTAAGGGTGTAGTGTGTTGAAGATCTCGTTAAAATAATTTATTGGGATTGTAGCGGAATGTAAAGATTAGATTTGAAGAGATGAAGGATTGCAAATTTTACATAAATTTGTTTAACCATCATAATGTCTAAAGGTTTGAAAATTTCAACAAAATCTGTAAAGTATGGTACTTGAAGAATAATTTTACTGCAAGTGCGGAGGTCCATATACGAAGTTTACTCCCAATGAAAAGATATATAAATCTATCACAGCAGCTTAATTTGTTAAATCGAAGAACAACCCCAACGTTAATCATTCTGGAGTGTGAGGACAACAAATTTTCCCAGCCTGGCTGTTTGTTTGTTGAGAGATTTTGGCGCAAGATGTCACAATGTCACGTCCACCGGGCTTCACATAATCTCTTGCGGAGGTGTTTGGCTTCCGCTGTTTGGTGGCGCTTTGTTTGCTCCTCTAATTCTTGAATAAATTTGAGATAAGTGGGAAGGAGAGAAAGTGATAATGGAAATTTTATATGAAATGTTTGTAAAAGAGCTTTCATTGTAGTCGATTTCAATAGAAACAAGCGAGGAAAAGCCATTAGTGTGAAACCGCGAAGGTGTCGCTAACATCGTTCATCCATACTACTGCAAATCGCACCTACGCACAGCGGCGCAGTAGTAACTTTCGTTGACTCTGCCGATTTGATAGTTCTTGCAGTTTAGCCGTAGCTCAGTGACAGTCTGCACGCTTCCATGTCATATCTCCCAGTTTTACTATTGTCTATAATTTCCATAACGACATTTCTATATTTTATAGGAATATAGACCTTTAAACATCGATTTCTTTTTTTTTTACAGTTTATAAATATTAATAATAACTGGTATTATGCAGTGAAATCACAAAAATAATTGTGTAACTAAATGATTAAAAAATATTTTGTTCGTACCACTATTTAATAAATAAATATCGACATGTTTCGAAACCAATGGTACCCTCATCAGGATACAACAAAAAAAGTACACGTCATGTTGATATTTATTTATTAAGTATTGATTTTATTGAAAATTATGCCACAAAGTGATTTTGCATTAACCTATCATCGGGCGCGCTGTCGTAAAATTTACGACAAATGCTCCTCATTGCTTCCCCCACTTTCACCACTTAGTCACAATCATCGAGCTCCGAGCCATTCGAGGGTCAGTGTCTCTCTAAACTACAGACGTGCCCAGTGTGCTTAGAAGTTTTTGTTATTCATTGATATTTGGAAATTTCCGTTGAGCGTAAATTTTACGACACGCGCCTTAAAGTGTAAGTATATTAAATAAAGTATTTTTTTTTTATTTATTTCTCATTTATATCGTTTCTTTTATAGCTAAATGTATTTTATTTTCATTTTCGACGTGTCCCATTATGAAGTTGATGAGACTACAAGATGATGAGACTTACTTTCCCTCGAGTGACAGCGAATTTTCAGAAATAAAAATCAAGCAACAAGCTGAAGAAAGTGCCATCGGGGCACAATAAAAAAGAACAAATCAAAAATCCCAAAAGAATTCTTGCCGGACACAAGCAGAGCTATTGGATCCACTCTGTTTGGTTTCCAAAAGGAAAAAAATATGCTTTCCTATCTACATCGAAAAAATAAATCTGTGATATTACTCTCAACATTACATGACGACAATGAAATGGATCCTGTCACCAGAAGGCCTCAAGTTATATTGGACTACAACGAAACCAAAGGTGGAGTGGATGCAGTTGACAAAATGTGTGCCGCTTACTCGGTGTCTAGAAAAACAAAGAGATGGCCGTGTGGAGTTTTCAACACTCTAATGAATATTGGCGGCATATATGCTCAAATTTTATACAAATTAACCTGTCCAGGAAAGGTTCCAAAGCATTGAAGAATTTTCCTACAAAAATTGCCATTGACCATGATGAAAGAGCATCTTATCTTTAGATCAAATGTCAAACATTTATCGCAGGAGTGAATTACGGTTGGAAAGTTGAACCGATACCAGAAGAAGAAAAAAGAAGCGAACAAAAACGCGGTGTTTGTCGGTCATGTGCACTGCAGAAAAACAGCATCAATGAAGTGTTGCCGTTGCCAGTCCTTTACATGCAAGAACCATTCTGTTGTTGAGGTGGCTTGCAACAATTGTAAGGATGATAAAATTGATTCTGACTAATAGGTCGATAAAATATTTTGTTTTGAAATAGTAACATATTAAGAGTGTTATTTCGTTTGTGTTTAAGAAAGTCAAATACACATTTTTTAAACTACTGTCATTTATCATTGTTCATAGCCTTACAGCAATTCCCTAACATTTATATAAAGAAAACACCATTTATATAGAGAAAACTTAATGACGTAAAATTTACGACAAGCGCTCGCTCAAGGAAAATTACTCAACGCGCCCGCTGGAAGGTTAATTGAAGTAGTATTATTTATTTTTTGATAGAATGCAATCACTTCGTGGTGTGACATATTAATAATAAATTAAACAAAACCAAATTCGAAAATCAAATCAAAACCTGGCTCAAATAAATCAAAGAAGAGGAGTTATCCAGCGTATTGAAAAGAACTTCGTAGGAGCTTATAAACAAATCAGTTTATTAATAAAACCTAGTCCGCCTCAGAACAGGACTAAGAAAAACATCACAAATTGTCTTATTAGCTTTGTAAATTTTTAGTAACTAAATTATTAAAAAAAAACAATCATTTTGTTTTTTTTTTTTATAATTTAGTTAAAATTATCCTCCATTAAATCCCATATCATTAGCTGATATATCTATATTGATTATAAAGTTCTACCACACATTCTTTTAAGACTTGTATTTAGAAAAGTCAATATATGTCCCATATAAATAAAAATTATATTCTGGTGTCAGTTTAGTGGAACATAAAATTTTGCATAAGTCGTGAAGGTTTTATATTTTTCTAACTATAATAGGTATAGAAGTGCCAATCCACCAAAATCAGACAAATATTTAAACATAGCTGTAGGACTATTAAAACATACGAATATACGTCAACAACATTAATCGTCAACGTAAAGTAATTTCTATATAAAATTAAGATTAGAAAATAGAAACTGAGATACGTAGGTATGACTCATGTAATAGTAGTGAATGCGATAAAAAAGTTGCTTGAAGAATGATATGAAAACAATTACACCTCGTACATACTAGCAGATTAAAATCCGTTGCCGCAGATTTTTTCTGCATTTTTGTCATTGTACACCCCCGCGCTGGTAAAATAGAACAGTTTTGAACACACGTAAAAAGGACGCAGTATGTTCATCGTGGTACTAACTGACTCTTTTGCGTATGAGGGGAAAATGCCATTTCTACTATTCTCGACTTCCGGCGATTAACATGGGACTCTAGGACATTAATACTGTAAGATGTAGTGGATGAACGGAGAACGGATTGTCCGAAGAAATATTATCATACATGACTCAAAAGTTGATAGATGATATCAGGGAATCTCAAGAAAGGCTCAATCATTAAATCAAGTAGGTACTTGAGTCGGGTATTGCCAGGATTCAAAGTAGTACGAATAGAGATGAACGGTTAAACCAATTTACTAAAATTTCGATAATTGTGGTCAATCTTCGCATTTTAGCCCTAACGATGACGAACCCTTGTCTGCTGATGGCTGCCATTGTTTTATTGAATTTCTGGAATATTAAGTAATTTTGACAGGTGTACATTGTAGTATAGGATTACGAGTCTATGGACACCACAGAGATTTGACCTATTAATCAAAATGCAGCATTGTTGTTCGAAAACGCCTTGTTAAGGTTATGATGCAATAATCTATACTATGTAATAGTGAATATTCGTATTAATTTTGAATGCAGGTAACTGCACTACACATTAGGGAAGGCCGCCAAAGCTTTTTAGAAAGAGAATATGTCAAAAGTTACACATTCAAGTACCGATAGCGTAAATAAAGTAAATATTCTCTGGACCTTACTTTTCACTTAATTATAAAAAAAATAATTGTTGCCACTGCCCAAATTTTAATAACCATTAGAGAGATAGATAGATAGTTTATTTATATTAACATTCTATAACTAACTAACTACTAACTAACCATCACGCCGTTTCCCCGCAGGGGTAGGCAGAGAGGACGGACCGCCAAACAACTCGATCTTGGCATACACTTCTTGCTTAATTCACATTCATACATCGTCTCATACATTCTCTTCTATTATTCCGACTTCTGACATGGCCCAACTCAAGTATTTGATTCACTTGATCGTGCCATGTCTTCCTCGGGCGTCCCTGGCTTCTTCTTCCATTCACATTCGCGTCATATATTCTCCCTACACTCCTCTCTCTACAACCATCTAAGTGTTTTTCTTACGCTCCTTTCTTCGTTCATTCGCTCCACATGCCCGAACCGTCTAAGCGTCCCTTTATTAATCTTACTCATTACGCTTACATCAGCCTTGCATTCTTTTCGATTTTCAATATTTTTTACACGATCATACATGGTTTACCACACATCCGTCTCAGAGATCTCATTTCTACGGCGTTCAGTTTACTTTCATCCTTCTTCTGCCAGTTCCATGCCTCACTGCCATACATCAGGGTTGGTATCAGCACTCTATTGTGGACTGCTAGCTTCGCTTCTTTGGACAACTTTTTGTTAGCGCCAACCGCGTTCAGTCCTCCGTTAATGGAGTTTCCTGCATTCACCCTTATTTCAATATCCCTATCAGTCTTTCCATCTCTCGTAAACATACTTCCCAAATATACAAACTCATCGACCTGCTCCAAGTATTCGTCATTCACAACTATATTGCACACTGTTTTCGCACTCTCTCTTTCAAACACCATGACTTTAGACTTACTTACATTCATCATTAGCTCGTTCTTCATGCATACTTCATTCATCCTAGATACAAGGGACCGTAAATCTTCCATACTGTTAGCAATCAGCACCGCATCATCCGTATACAACAGGCAACATACTTTCAGATTACTCATTTTCGCGCCCAAGCCCACCTATTTCAATTCTTGCATTCAATTATCCATGTATAGATTGAATAACCACGGTGACATTACGCAGCCTTGCTTAACACCTTTTGTGATGTCAAACCACTTCCTAAAATCACCGTTTACCCTAACACATGAAACGCTTTCCTCGTACAGAGACGCGATTGCCTGTATGAGATTCGTATTCACTCCATACTTGGACAATACCTTCCATAATTTTTTCCCATCAACTGGTCATAAAAATTATCTAAGAAAGTTGAAAAACTATTTTTGGATAAAACAATATTTACGTAAAATATCTTTCACAACCCGCACTTAACAAATTTACCGTCGTTTATTACCACGTTTACCCTTTATATTACTACCCTTTTATTGGTCATGTATCTTTTCAGTAGCCGGTGATTAGAAATTTCTAGCAGAGACGCTTTTTATGGCTTCCGTGGTCGAGGGGTAAGGTCCTCCACTACGAATTCGGAGGTCCTTGGTTCGAATCCCGGTGTGCGGAAGTAAATTTGGTGTTTTATCACATTTAATTCATGTCCAATATATATAGTATAGTTTCGGTACGTTCCAGAGTGGTTGATATCTCGGTGGTTTAAGACCACCATTCTGAATCGAAACGTTGCTTTAATAAACGTTGCGACTGTCATAATACGGGCATATGTCTATTTTGGTAGTTGAAAAAATGTAAACTCTGAACGTTTTACTCCAGGCACTTCCCCATTTCCCACCCCTGCCAATATCTTTCAGCCTCACAACATACCCCAATTGGGGATGCCATAGTCTCACTGACTCCGATTGGCAGGGACCAGCTATAACTTGCTGAGTCTTGTGCAGTATTACCGTAAGAAAAAGAGACGCCACAAATACATTTAAACCTATCTGAAAACTGTTTTTCGCAATCAAGTAATCAAACAGTTGAGCTTACCCGCCACTTTCCCACCTCGGTATAAGTAACTTATGGGTACTCCTTCAGGGTGCACGTCAGGGATTCTAATTTTTTTAAAACTTAACGAAGTTAAAATTGTGAAGGTATCTAAACCCTCAAGTATCACTGCACATGTATCGAATAGAAGGATGTTAGTCACGAACGAATTTCTGTTTGGTTAGTACAGATACTTAAGAATTACTTGACTTAACTTTTTGCAGCTCCTCCTGTCATTAACCGGAGTAATCCAAAATATAATGAGGCAGTGCAATATTCAACTCTGAAAGTAAAACATAATATAATAATAATCCAGGACGGACTGTCGCCACGACCCCAAGGCAGTCCCTCCTGAGCAACACAGAGTGGTATTTGGTTCCCGTCACTCTTTCTGGGACAGAATTGCACCAGAGGTGTAAGCGACCATTGTCGTTACAAGACTGTAAATATGTAGGTGCTGATCAAGTCGTTATCGTATCCGTGATGTCTCGGGCGTCGGGCTCGCTCTGGATTTCCAAATATTGTTCCTTGCAAAAAGGGAAACAATGTCGACTTTTGTAGATTCTGCTGTGGTCGGGTATCCAAAGGTGAGAAGTCAAAGGCAGTTGTCCGATGGAGGTAAGCAGTGGTCAGAGTGAAACAAGGCGAGTGGTTCAGAAGTCAGAGCGGGCGGCGGGCAGGGAGGAGTACTTGTCAGGCTGGCGATCAAATGCTAACTGCCGCAAACTGGCGTTTGCAGGCTATTTATGCGGTCCACCAAGCGCGGACCGCCGGTGCCGTGTAGATGCCCAACAAGTCGGTCTCCCTCCCACCAACTGTCCCTCTCCAACGCTTTTATTCAGTCATTTCAGTTTGAGCGGTCTGGAGCGAACAAGCTCGCCAGACCGCCCGTTACATATATTAACAGACAACGATAATTTAATAATAAGTGTGCAGCTTCAGATATTCCGGGAGGCGTTACGTCCGATACAAGAGGCTTGGAGCATCTCATGAGTAATCAAACAAATGATAATGGAATATTAGGAACACTTAAAAATTATTTTGAATGCACACGTTAGCTCAAAATCATTCAAATTTTCCAATTGTTAATCCTCAGTGCTGTGACAAAATACTATAGAATATGAGAAGTTTAAATGATATTGGAAAATATGTCAACAATTATTAATGATAATCTATATTACAAGTCATCCTCAAGTTTCGAGACTCCTGATGCAAAAAAATCTTATATTAAAATTCACCCCTTCGGTATCCACGAGATATAGACGAATATAGCAATATTCAAGAAATATTCCAGAGGAAAGAAATTATTTTATAACCGCGACTACCTATTAATAGACTTTTTATTAAAAAATGTATTTTTAACATGTCTTATTCCATGCCATATCATTGGGGTGTATAATACAAATTGATCTGCTTATCCACGTAGGCGACCAAAAAGGAACTAACGAATGAATCAAAAAGTCATCAGATTTTTTTAATCCACAATTTTTTCAGAATCAAAAGTTATACAAACACTGTAATAAACACATCCAATTTCAAACTTTATTCTTATCTAAATAGTAGAAATTATATAGTTGAGTTGTTTGGATCATGAATCGGCACACTTTTTATAAGTGATATAAAGTCATCAAAAGTACGAAAAAGAAAACTCTCCCAAAAACCTAATCGAACCTAACCTAATTAATATGTATATTTTTTAATTAATTAATTGATTTATGTCAATTTAAAAAGTGTGCCGATTCATACGTGTGTTGATTTATCGCGGAAACATTTACGTGATTCGTAGCCATGATTCTACATTCACCCTATGTTTGTATTGGAAACAAAGGAAAGCTCAAAAGCATTCAATAAATGCAGAATAAAAATGAAACGAAGGCATTCATTTTGCTACAAAACGCCATTAGCCGAGCTAATGCATTTTAATTCTTACCCGGAAATTCAAAAATTCTTATTTTCGTACAAAAAAAATATCATAAATTAACGCCTAATGGCCGTTAAAATCGAGAAGAATTTTCAAGACATATTTTCTCCATTATGATAAAAGTATTTTTGGTGAAAAAAATTGCCGATTTTTTTTTTGATTTCTTTTATTTTATTACTATTTGACATATTAAATCGTGAAAAAAATATTTGGGAAAGGAAAAATGACAAAGACAAGATCTCTTACTTCCGCTGAAGAGAGCACAAAACCACTTTGGAGAATTACCGGGACCGAATTTGCGGCGTCAATGGCGCCCGATAGTATTCAACGCCCAAATTAATTATTAAAGCCGACGATAAAAGAGGTTTCCGCGGACGTAAAAATGTGATTCATATCTCATTTTTGTTCGCGGCTGGGAATTCTGAAATTATAGCCGATGGAACGGAGACTGCTGTAATGATCGTCTGTATATAAAAAATGAGAGAAATACAGGAAATCAATGAAACATTTATTATTTTTCAAAGTAAAATAATATATTTTTACAATAATTATTTCTCGCTCTAGCTTCGTACCACAATGCCACAAACAGACATTTACAAGAGTCTAGAGTTTCATCAAGCTTCCAGCTACCAGGAGCCAGTGGCCATTATGGCATCCCTAATATCGGGTAAGTTGTGAGACTGAAGCGAGTGGGAAGGGTAAGGAGATGGGGGGGAGGAAGATTGGGACTTAACTGGTGTAGATGGCGACCGAATACATGTAAATTTTACGAATTCTACAATTCAGTCGAAGATCTAAGCTGTGAATCGTAAAACAACGGATGAACGGCTTCGCTAACCTTTAGTTTCAATTTCAGTTTCAGTGTCGATAAATTGACGTTTATTGAAAGAACGTAATACAGTTTCATACAATACGGCAGGTTTAAATATAAGTACAAAATATGTTACACAATTATATTATTGTATGGTTTACATTACCTACATCAGTAGGTGAAACCTGTTCTGAGATAGGTAAGTAAAATACTCTTTTTGTGGTTTTCCATATTTTGATTTCTTATTAATGATCACTAAATACTACCGTATTGATATTATATTATGTAACTACGACGGAATGTTTATTTATTAAGTATTTAAGTAATATAAAATAGTAATTAAAACACGAAAAACTGTCGAAAAATGTATTTATGTAATATTTTCCCAATAAAGTTAATTACATTAAAAAATGCAAATACCGTTTAGCTCCTAATGTAACTGTTATAATAACATTACACGGGTTATCGGAAAGAAAAATGTAGTTGTCTTATTTACGCAGGGAATAACCAAAAGTACTTACAAAAATCATCGCTTTACATTAAATTTGTAAACAGGATTCGGTACTTTTACTATTTTACCAAACTGCTTTTCGGGAAGACTTTAAATGGAGGTTATTTTAATTTTCGCTTTTAAGGTTTATTCACATTTACCAGCACCGCGCAGTGCAGAACAGTACAGTACAGAAACCGCACAGACGCGATTATTCAAATAACACCGTGCGAGCGTTAGCGTCCGCCACAACATGTTTCACCAATTCAATCAATTTATCCATCTTCTTGGCTTTTGCAATATCTACGTCTCAATAGACGTCAATACGCCAACTGAGGGTAATGCCAAGATGGCGGTGCTAATGGTGACGTGTTCATGATAACTGCGTAGGCGCAGACACCAGCACCCACCAGCACCGCCAAAATATCCTAGCTTGCAATGTCGACCGGTACTTACGTACGCTGTACTATGAATATGTTCATAGATAATGTAAAAAATAATGTTTTGTCCGTGCTGGTAGATGTGAATAGACCTTTATTGTTTAAAAATCGATAAGTATCATTTGCCATTGTATTAAATAAAAAATGTTTTTTTTCTTTCATCATTTCGGTCACCAGTACATTGGTCGCCTATTTGAATACCTCTCATCTAACAAGAGCTTAACTGTTTTCCCTTTGAGCGTCAAAATTACGAATTCGATTCAATTAATTTGCGGTGTTATTGAAATGTGCTGAAAATGGTTCTACTCAAAGGAAAGATATATTAATCGTTTTATTGGGTGTAAAAAAATTATCGATTAAATTTATATAAACTTATTTATTATTAAAATTAGCTAACGGATTTAGAGCAAGGTTGTTTTAAGGGGTAACTTTTCTGCATATCCCGAATAGAGAATTATCACAATACTCCTCTTTCAACTGAGCATATTGAGCAATATTGCAAATTAATGTTATTTGTTCTTCTCACTGAAAAAATACTTTTTTTTCATAAATTCATGAAGTTTTCACCAATTCTGTGTTGCTAAGATGAGGAATATTAGGACTTTATCACTGACCTAAGGAGACCTAACTATTTGTCATTTTTATGGATATCACACTTCATTTTTATGAATTATTAATATTATCCTTAATTAAATTCACACTTTTTTGACGGCTGTCTTTTGCGTTTGATCGCAAAGTTCTACCCGAATATTTTTGTAATCTTCATAGTGTCTCGTATATACCTATTCATTTTTTTTATTTACGTGTGAATTAACATTATTTTCTTTAATATTATCTTCAATGATTAAACATTAAGGTGAGGTTTTAAGCTCCATTTGGTTATTCCGATAAATTTAGTAAAACGATGTATATGCTCAGATTTAAAAATATGGAATGTACTAAAATATGTTATTACTATCCGCAAAAATAACATTCATCTTTGATATTAATTTCAGAATTGCCGGAAGACAGACGGTCAACTTGCCGAAAACCGAAATTCCAAACATGGGATCGTAAATGACCATCTTCGGGAAAGTCGAAATACCCGAAGAGAAATCTTCGACCGTTATTGTATTTTAAAAATAAATGTCTTCTAAATAAAAACAAAGCATTATGCAAGAATCTCCAAAAACTTGCATAAAAAAAAACTAGATTAGAAAAGTTTTTGATTTCAATGTTTAGTTTGTCTTGCACTTTTTCCATTTGTAGCTTTAGAACTTACACATTTATTTTTTTCACCCACGCAAGAAGTATTCGTTTTTGGGAACATGGAGATCAAGATCTGGTCATTGGATTTCGAAAAATTTACTCTTGGGTCGTGACTATTGAAAGAAAATTAATTTCTTCCATGAACTACATTTTTTGTGAATGCGATAAATCGTAGGTTAACAAAAGATAGACTTTTTTTATAATTTTTTGGGGAGGTATAAGATTTGTTTATTTTTTCAAAACGACACGAAAAATCATATAATTTTAAATATTTGTGCTGTTAAAAAACAAATCATTTACCAATTCAATTTCTCGATAACGCGCAGCGTTATGATATCTGCTAAAGATATTGAAATAAGTTTAAGCGTTGAGTTTTAACGGGTGTCATGAACAGATCCAGAAAATATGGCATTGTTTATCTGGGTATTTTAGAGTGAAAGCTATTTTCTGTGTCGCCCAGTAAAATGCCAATATTCAGCATTTATCTGGGTAATTCTGAAGACAACCTCCATTATGTTATTCCCATTCGTATTCTAGAAGAAATTATGAAGAGTTTGATGCAGACGTTTTTGAGTCTTGGATTTTCCAGTAAAACATTATTTTTGAAATGGAAAGAATATATTTCATTTATATTTAAGTTCATGAAAATAATTAGTTTAAAAATACACTTATTTAAAAAACTAATTATCTATCAGGCGATGCACTTAATAGTAAAAATATAAAAAATCAATAGTAAAGTAGTGATGAATCTAAATTTTTATACGATTTAAAGGAATAGGAAATAAAATTCCCACGAACTCTGACACAAAATTTAATATTTTTTAGATAACTTTAAAAATCTGTTATTCAACTTGTTTTCTTCATGATACCACCAAAAATAATATTTTTATTAAATTATTCAAGAACCAAGTCGTGCGGGGCATCTTTAATGTTCATTTCTCAAAAATATTGTTCAAATGTCTTCATAAATCTATCCCTGGCGTGTAGTTTACACTGGCTCCGGGTCCATTATATTTGTAAACTTGGCACAATCTCTATCAGCGGGGTTAAATCTAAGGCTGTCATACTATATGTTGTAATTCTGGGGCAGGAGGGCAGCTTGGTGAGGCGGCGGGGGGTTGGAAGGATGGGTGACCGTATCTATCCCGTCTCCCTCTGCCCGGACGGGGTACCAGGGGTAGGTACCCCTGCATAACACCTCGCGTGCTGACCATGCATTAGTGATTGCAATGATCGGAAAACATAAGTATTCTATAAGGAAAAAACGTTGGTAACATAAAAGTATCGAGAAATTACAATGTATTATTGTTGCTGCTGGTTTAGTACGGAATCAAATGGGTCAGACGTTTTTTCTTTTACTTTTCGTAACTGCTACCTGCCTTTGCCCGAGTCTGTCACCGCCGGGTCAGAATACTAATGCGCGCAGACTAGCACCTCGCGGGATGGCGCAATTTTGATTTTATCAGTTTTTTGATAAATTAATTGTTGTTATCCGAAGTGGCGGCTCGTTACTCTTGAGTGAGCTAGAGTGCTAAGATTGAAAAATCTTAGCACTCTTGCTCACTCCAGATCTAAATCTCCATAAAAAAATTGAAATTAAAAAAAAATAAATTAAAATCATTTTAGGCTTCAACAACATAAATAACGTCGTATTTTTCAATCTTAGCATTCTAGCTCACTCAAAAGTCACGAGCCGCCACTGGTTGTCCGGCTTCTTTTCTTATTTATTGAATAATAATAATGAGCAAATAAAATTACTTTTTTTTTACAACTGCCATTTAACCTCAGTGGTAGAAAAAGAGGATGGAATTCCAAACAAAGGACTGTCCTGGTCGGTGGCGTGCCTTGCTCTGTGGTCAAAGGCAGGCTGTGTGTGGTTTTTCATGTTCGGCTATGAATTGTTAATATTGGTCATTTTATTATCATCTTCCGCTGAGTTTTGTAGACAACTGAATAAATGAGCGTGTAAGTTCTTTACCAAATTCATGGAAAAAAACATTTTGACAATCTTTTAAAAAATGTTGGTGTTCATTTTTCTAAGGGTAGGTCCTGGTACGTGTTCACGTTATATCAAAGAGTAATATAAGCCAACTCTGGTTGGGTGTCCCAAAATATCTGAAAAAAACCCTGGACTCTGTGCAGAAATCCGTTTGATAGATTCGCCTATTTTAACAAACGGACTGCAATCTTTGGAGCACAGACGTCGGGTGGGAATTCTGTCCTTGTTCTACCGGTATTTTAATGGAAGATGCTCTGAGGAACTAGCGTCATTGATCCCTTCGGCACTGGTGCGTAGTCGGGAAATACGCCAAACGCGTACCCAACATTTGCACATAGTTGACATTTGTCACATGAAAACGGGTCGCTTTTACGACTCGTTCCTGTGCTCAACAGCTCGTCTGTGGAATGATCTGCCGGCCTCTGTGTTTCTTCCATCTTGCAACATGGGTCTCTTCAAGACCCAAGTTCACTCCTTCCTATCCTCTAAAAGACCCTCCACACAGCATCCCCAAAGATGATATATGCCTTGAAGGTAATTATTTCCTTCAGGGTCTCTTGTGTGGAGTTACCGTAAAAAAAACATTAACTGATCCGATGACATGGTGCTTTTTTTTTTTTTTACTTGAATATCGTACAAGAGTCTCAACAGCTCCCAACCGTCCGAAGCCAATGAAACTATGGCATCCCCAATTGGGAAATACTTCGAGGCTGAAGGTATGAGGGAGGGGAAGGAGAAGGGGAAGATGAAGGTGGGAAAATGCCTGGATATTCAGATCTGGTCACCAAACACGGCTAAGAGCCATTTCAAGCGACGTGCTGCTCGCGTTCTCAATTAATGCGATGAGATTGGTTGTGCGAATATGTGAAGAGTACGCAAACTCACATAACTTACCGTACAACTCAAAATAATCAGTTATCGTTGTATTGAAACACAATAAGGAGCCACTAAATGTTCCACTAATCTGGCTAGAAGGAAATATACTGCTTGTGGCCTTACGGGTTAGATACCTAAGAGCCATTTATATAAGCGCCTGAATGCTCTCTCGACAGCTCTCTCACTATAGCGACGATGTGAGAAAACTGCTCTTTAAGACATATTGCACTGTCCTACATGTATATCCATATCTGAGCTGTGGGAACAATAGACAGAAGCGCAATGGCACAAGCTGTGGGTATGCTACAACAATGTATACAGGCAACTTCTGCAACTTCCAAGGTTCAGCAGTGTCTCTGCGATATATACTCATTCCCCGCCTTACGTCGCCACTGAAAACCCCACTTCTTTGACAGGACACGGAAGTGAACTAACGCTATTTTGGTGGCTGTATTCGAGAGACTCAGCTCTCCACTTTATGCATCTATCACCCTAAAAGACGATCCCTTAATTTAATTTATTTTTTGGTATGATCAACTATAATATTTAAAAAAATATGTATTTATAAATCGTTTTAAAGTTTTTATATAATATTAATTTTTCTCTTTCTTGGTAATAAATTGTTTATATACACCTATTAGCTGATGTGTACCCGGCCTTGCTCGGGATTTTTCACTTGTCATTAGGGTGCCATCATTGATTTGACAGCGAAAGTAACTATTTCCAAATAAAGAAATATTCATCTGAATCTTTTATTTCATGCCAAACGTTTATATTTCAAAATATTATATATCTAAATCATAAACTTCTTAATTGGGTACCTTCTCGTGTTTTCTATTTTGAAAATATTTTACCCAAAAAAAACTTCTTCTTTTGAATATGCAATATGTGGCTAACCAGAGTGTTATATCTATGGGCTAACCTAAATAAAACATGGCGGGTTCAATGTTTTCCATACTAATTTTAAAATGTTATAGCAACAGTTTTACACATTGGATTTCATTCAAAATACTTTTTAAACCTTCCCGGCTCTAATAAAAACAAACTGCTATTTTCAGCGAAACCGTTCCAGTAATTTTTGAGAAAATCGAGGACAAACAAACAAACTTACGTTTATTTTTATATATATAGTTTGGGTTTGCACTATGAACCCAGCCCTGCAGTATTAAAAACATAAATAAAATCAATAAAAATACCTTGTCACACATACTCTTCTGTAATTCCGATTCCTGATATGCCTGACTAAAGCAATTTACTTGATCTTGGCTTCTCATCCTGAGACTCCCTCAAGTTCATCGTCCAACAACTTGTAAATCATGTATTTTTCCCGACACTCATTTCTCAATACATTTATTCAGACAAATCCTGAAGTATTCCAATACTGGGTGTCGGTCTTCCACATTAGCGACCAAATTATTTTTAAGTGTTTCGAAATCTAAGATGTAAGCTACAAAATGCAAACAAACTGCGCTGACAAGTTACATAATATTATACACTCAACACTAAACACTATATTAATTATGGGTACCATTATCCACTATCCAGAATGACGTGATTTGTTAACTCAAGCCAGGACCTTGAAATTTTTGGTACCAGTCTTAATGACTTTGGTTTATTATCTTTTATTATCATTTAGAATGTCTAAAATCATGGACTCTACTAAAACCATGTTCAGGCTTTTACTTGAACGTACTCTCAAATGTATATTTTTTTCCTCTTTTTGTCATTGCTTCATTCTTGTATTAAGTATGTGCTGTTCTTTTTCTGTAGGTCTTGTTTATTTCATTTCGTGTTATGTATTTTGTGTAATTGGACAGTGATTCGTAAATAAATGAATAAATCGTTGGAGTAGCAGATATATACTGTTTTTTTACCGATTTTCGTGTTTTAACTATTAAAGTACATCTTATCATTTCCCAATTACCTCGAAGAACCAACTAAATTAAGCCTTCATGAACGGCCTTAGATACTGTTGTCGTATAGAATATATACCTGATGTTGTGGGTACTAAAGCTCCACGGGCTCCACGTGGTTGGAACATTTTTATAATCAAAACAAGAAACCAATATAATATGAAGCACCAATATTGAGTTAATTCACCAATACATACTTATTTTAACAGTTAACGAAAACTGCATGAAAGTATTTCTAATTTTGAAATCGTCATTTCATGGTGGAATTCCACATTAATAAGAATTTTTTGATTAAAAAGCCTTTGTAACATTCTTTCACTTGTTTATTTCTGACTTAGGATAGGAATTTGTCTCCGGCGTCTAAGGAGAACTCTAAGAAGGATGCAGTGGGGCAAAAGTCAACATTTGAATATGACAAGTGCGTCATTTTGCAAACTTAGTTCCTGCTTTTGAAATGTTATAGTAGGGCGTCGGTGGTGAGCTTACGGTGCCGCGATCCGTAAGTGGAACTTCGCGTGAATTTTTAAAAGTGTAGATTAATTTCTTGCAATAATTTGACATTTTTTAATATTATTTTTATGTCATATAGGGTAGACAGTGCTTATGTGCGTATATAGAATGCATGCCTCTGCCCTGATGTGTACCTATTATAACATATTAAAATATTTTACAAATCGACCCATTAAAATAATAATTGGATTATTTGTATAGCTCCGTTTTTGTGAAAAACCACCTCAAATGTACCTGGTTACCCGTAGTTGATGTAACTACAGAATGAAAACAGCCATTAAACCCATTTTTAGCAGACAAGATGGAGATCATACAAAAAAAAACAGAAATAAGCATCTGTTTAAAATAAAGGTGCCACAATAGATAATATATAAGAATGAAAAACGAACAGATTCAGTAAACCAATACAATGTAATCCGTCTTCTAGACGGTTATAAACCAACCCGAAATTAGTTTAAAATATTATTGTAAACAATAAAAAAAATTCTCAGTCAAAAATGTGCATTTTTAGAGCAATGGGGATTACTCCTGCTATAAATGTTTTTTTTTTTTTAATTAATTTCATCAGAACAAAGCGGTGAGTGCAATACTCTGTCTGCCATATAAAAAGAATACATTAAAAAAAATTACAAGATGTAGAAATGGAATATAAAAATAAATAAAAATAAAAATTAAAATAACATATTTAGCACTTATGATACAGTGGCCTGAGGGAAATTCTCCATCTACGATGTATCTGCCACTGGGCGACAGCCTGGACAAGAGTGTTTTCCGATCTCCGGTAGCGCTGACTCGTCTCGGCTATTCTGTAGCGCAGCTACATTTATCAAAGCAGCTAACCCATGCACCCTTCCCTCTGCGAACATCTGCGAGGCGCTGCATCTCCAAGGGAGGCCGAACAGCGCCCTGTAAGCGTGATTATATTGCACTCGGAGTGTGTCCATGACGCCTTGTGTGTATAGTGTAAAAGCTCATGCAGTATGTCTGGAATAGTTGCTTTTTTACCGGAGGACTGCACCTATTAAATTTTCTGGCGAGTATGTTGGCACGTACGCTCAGTGCTCTTCTTTGGAGTTCTATGTCATTTTTATCGTTTAGGCCATCGTGATGCTATATACCATAGATTTAGAACTAGTCTGAAGATATCTGTGATAGGGTGAAATCAATCAGGTTTGAAATAAAGAAATCGAAGATAGTTACAAAGGTTTTTAATAAAAAAAAAAATCATATCGTATGAAAGTAGTGTTGGAATTGCGTCACCGGAATAACGGGCGAAAGAATGGATCGAAGCAACCGCGATCTCAGAGAGATATAGACAATAATTTATGGGGAGGAGTGTATTAATGCGAGCAGTAGCGAATTAATTTAAAGTTATGGTCGGACTAACGAGACTCCGTGGTATCTTGATAATGTGATAGAAGCTATTATATCTCTCGTCTAAGCACTTTGAATTATATACGGCCTTTCAACCCTTTAAGTATGAACACAATGGAAAAATGTGAAAAATATCGATGGAGTTTATAGCATTTCGACAGGGAGGTGTTATGTTTTCGAAAATATTACTTTTCAGGATAGCAAAACTAAGGATAAAGAAATGGTTAGGTCGAAACTTTGGTCAAACGCTCAAAAGACAATGATTTCGACTGAAAATTGAGTAGTTTGTAGGTAGGTACTTACTTCAGAAATGTAGTAGTGTGATTATTTCTTACAAGGAAATGCCTTCAAATATTACATATTGAATAGTTTAAACATTATCAGAAGTCTCGTGTGAGATGTATTCAACGCTTCATCTGTAGTCATATCAGTGTTCATACTGTTTTATTTCAAATTATTTCACAATAAATAACCTATCAAAATAATCGCGGAAGTATCTTTTAGGTATAGTATCTGTTAGTGATCATTTCTGAAAACTCTCCAAATAAGAGCTTTCCTCCGTAGCACAATAGTCTAACGTCTACGCATTTGACTTTTAATCGAAAGGTTGCGGTTCGTGTTCCGTTCTACCACAAATTTATTACCTACATTTTAACTTTGTGCTGACAGTCTTTGTGCTATGATAAAGGTTTCAAAGTTTCATGGAACCTGCAAGGAAATGCTTAACAGCTGTCGTAGTGGATTTCATTTGTTTTATTAACTGCGCATTCTAGAACAGGCAAGATTATCCTGCTACTTTTCAACACTGTTATAAGAAACTGACAGTTTCTCCTACAACCTTTACAAATCAAAACTATATATTTTTTAATGAAAATAAAACAATGACTTTGTTTATAACCACGAGAATTTTATTTAATTTTATTCGGAGCGACCGGTTTCGCTTAACATAAGCATCATCAGTGTACAAAATTTAACTGCTTTTTATCTGTCAACTGTCAAACTACTTTTTTGTCGGCCAGTTAAATTTTGTACCCTGATTATGCTTATTTTAAGCGAAGCCGGTCGGTCCTAATAAAATTAAATAAAATTCTCGTGTTTATAAACAAAGTTATTGTTTTATTTTCATTAAATATGTCTAACCACAAAGTGACTGCATTTTATCAACAAAAAAAAAATATATATAATAAATTAAAAATAAAATAAAATATATACAAAATTAAAAAGGGACGCTTAGATGGTTTGGGCATGTGGAGCGAATGAACGAAGAAAGGAGTGTAAGAAGAATGTATGACGCGAATGTGAATGGAAGAAGAAGCCGAGGACGTCCGAGGAAGACATGGCATGATCAAGTGAATCAAATACTTGAGTCGGGCCATGTCAGAAGTCGGAAGAATAGAAGAGAATGTATGAGACGATGTATGAATGTGAATGAAGCAAGAAGTGTGTGCCAAGATCGAGTTGTTTGGCGGTCCGTCCTCTCTGCCTACCCCTGCGGGGAAACGGCGTGATGGTTAGTTAGTTAGTTAGTTAGTTAAATAAAGCATATACATATATACATGTATATATTTTTTTAATGAAAGGAAGCTTCGAGTAATCTGTTAAAAGACGCTAGACGTCTGGATCGTCGAGTGCCACGATAACATACATATTATATACAGTAAAAAAATAAACAGAATTCTACAAAGAGTTCAGATCTTACCATTTTTTGTATTTATCGTAATAAGTAAAATTCCTCGGAACACGATGCGACATAAAACTGTTATATCAAAGTCGAGAATCTCTAGAAATATTACTACTGTCAGTATGCAAAATTCCCTAACGCCATTCCGAGAGCTTTTCGAGTGGTGAACTTCAGATAGACAAACAGAAAACTTACTTAAATATAACGAGGAAATGGTTAACTTGGAAGAACTTCACAAATCTCAGCTTACTGAGATAACAACGAATAAAAATTGTTTACACGCAATGGAATTGTGAACAATTTTACACAGCCTCATGCCCCATCACATTCTTGTAAATATATTATTTTGTGTTATTTCAGTTATTTTCTTTGGTTTTATGATATTACGTAAAAGATTGACATTTTTCTGAGAATCGTTGAATTATTTCTCCTCATATTTACAGATTCTATTAAAGTCGTGAATTGATGAGAATTCGTTTCATTCTAGGTATTTAACCAAAAGGAGAACATTTTATTACCTCGAGCAATTTCATACGATCCTCTTCGGATCCTAAAATTCCTATATTAATTCGACTGAAATGCGTTTAACAGTATTATATACGAAAATATTGTAAATGTGTTTTATACAGTGAAATTTAATTATTGCCGGTAATCAACAAAAAACTAAAAATCGATGGTGTAATAGTTTGTCAAACGGTTATGGGATAGTACTGTGGGAGTTATAATACGGGTGAAATTAGCAAACCAAATCAGGATTTTTATTTTATTTTTTATGAGTACCACACAAGAGCGTCAGCTGCTTCCAACCGTCTGGAGCCAGTAAGACTATGGCATGTCCAATAGCGGTATGCTGTGAAGCTGAAAGTCATGAAGAGATCGGAAGAGGAAGGTGGGAGAGTACCTGGCTATTCAGATTTGGTCACCAAATACGGCATTTCTCGAAACGTTTTGATTCTGAATGGTGGTCTTTCATTAGGGCGATACTACTCTGCAACGTTCCGCAAATACACTATATATTATTTTTAATTTATAAATAGTGAAAAAATATTAATTAATATATTTTCATATGTGACATTATAATTTAAAAAATAAAACAATAACTTTGTTTTACATCACTTTTATTTATACTTTAGCCGACCGGGTTTTGTTACTACCGTAGCTTCTTCGGGGCAGTATACAACTAAACTATGAACTAAGATGCACATGTGTTATAGATTGATACAAACAGGCGATTGAAGGGCCAAGGGTGGGAGATCAGCAGGTACTTGCTGACCTGGAAGGGTATGTACTTTGTTTATTGGGAATAATTTAAGGATTGGACTTTTATTTAAATTTATTTGATCATTTATGAGTCTACTATTATTGTTTTTGGCTTTCCTTATTTATAATGCCTCTAAGTTATCCAGTCGAATGCCGGTTCCATTTTCATGTAGTAAACTAGTGCCTGTATTTTCTGTATTTTCGTTGAATGTGTGGTCTGTTTCTAAGAGATGGTTAGCAAATTCGGAGAACCCATTATTAGTTTTTTAGGCATCTTAAGTGTTCTTTTACCCGGATATTAACATTACGCGACGTTTTGCCTACATAGAGCGCCCGGCAATCATAACATTGAAGTGAATAAATGCCCGAGTGGCCTAAACTGTCTTCTTTATCTTTACCATTAATTAAAAATTTACCTAAACTATTGTCTGTGTAAAATGCTGGTTTAATCTCTGACGGAAGGTTTTTAATGCTTTGTTGAGAAAAGATTTTTAATGTTTTCATCACCGCCCGTGGAATGATTAGGTGAAAACAATGGCACGTTTTTTCATAATAATTTTAAAAGGTTATAAAATATGAAAGAATCTGAGGCATCCTAGCCGGAAGACAAATATAGTAAAACAGTCCCAATCTTCGACACACAACTTTAGATCTAGGATATGATAACGAAATTGAGCCATTTCGTACTATCAAATTGTACGCATTGAAAAATCACAGGAGAAATGGGGATACTGTCAAGAAGGAATATTAAATATTAAATATCGGTCGGAAAATCTTTTTCATAGGCTTTGCCTAAGATAATGCGCAGTAGTTTGCCTTCCGCAGGTATGTTGAGTTCTGTACTATAAAGGTCGAAATGCCTACTAAATTATGTTGATTAATTATCTATTTACTAGATCTTTTACATTTACACGTAAACATTTATTACTTTTATTTCAATTTTTAACATCACTATGACTAAGCTGTATCGAGGTTCACAGTTTTATAAAATTACAAATAACGCATTAATAAAAGTAACCCAAAAAGATTTATAAATTAGAATAAACATTTGCAAATTATTTAGCTCAGCAGTAAGCAAAAATTCTAGAATTGTCCGTATTTGTACGCAATATAACGCATAATTTAACAACATCAAAATTTTTCACAATATCCTTTCAAAATATCGAACCGAAGTAATACGTGCGGCCACAAATTGATGCCTGAGTATTAAGTGCATCGATAGCATCTTCTGTCTCGATTCTATTCTACCTTCCCTTCCTCTTCCTGTTCCTCTTCCTCTTCCTCTTCCTCTTCCTCTTCCTCTTCCTCTTCCTCTTCCTCTTCCTCTTCCTCTTCCTCTTCCTCTTCCTCTTCCTCTTCCTCTTCCTCTTCCTCTTAGTTCTTTTTTTTTCACGTGTTAGCTTCATAATTAAAACACCTTTTAGCATAAGAAACTTTCTTGTCTTACCTATTGTTAAACTCTCATTGTATACGAGTATTCTCGTATATTAGTATTAGAAGCTGTTTGTTTCTTACAAATAAATAAATTAATTTAATTTTCTAGACGTACGGTGTTGTGAACCTAATACTGCATTAACTTGATATCGTGAGTTGTGACTTACACAACCCAAAGAACCACGCTGGAATAAAAGTTCATTGTTTATGTTAATTATATTATATTAAATTTTGCAACTGTTTGAGTAACAGTGGTAAGAACCAATCAAATCTGATAACGTAGTCATTAAGCAATCAAAGCATAGCAAAGACAAAGAAAATGAAATATCTTTGTTAATATCTAAATATTAGAGTAGACAGCTCTAGAAATTAAGAAATATTTTAATTTAAAATTGTCAAATAATTTACTAAATAATAAAACAAATTTATCCTATAGTCAGATTTTAAACATGTTTCCTGTGAATCCTTCCACATACAATTATTAACATTGCCCCATTTATTTATTTTATTTTTTTATTTGTCGTTATGGATACCTCTCTTATGTTGTCTCACTCACTCATTTAATTATTATTATGTGCAGTCTATTTTTCATTATTAATGGCTCTGTCTTTTATTATAGGATTGTTTTAATGGCTTCATTATTTCCTCATTAACCTGTTTTATTTACTATGCAGTTGTAATAATTTAAATTATTATTTTCTCCATTTTATACATAATAATTTTAAATTGTTGCCTCCTCTAATATTATATTCGGCTTTTTCTTTTTTGTATTATCCTCTCTCACTCTTTGTGTGTACCTATATGTACGATGACTCTTAGTTAATTTTCTGTAGTCATTATATTTGCCCTGACAAAGCGAAACCGGTTGGCATAACACAGTGTTTGTTTTATTTAATATGATGTAAAACCACAAAGCAATTGCTCCTTATGAAAATATGAAATATTTTTATCGAAAATAAAAGATATTTTTGCCCTCAATTTCGAAAAAAATTCACGTATTCTGGAAATCGAGGTTTCTAAATAAAATTTGCAACCAATTTTCAGCGCCTGAGAGAAAAAAATTACCTATTTCCAAAACTAGAGTTTTTCTTTTAAGTGCTCAACTGTCAAAAGGTCTTCAAGCTTTGGTTATTCATTGAAAGGAAAATGTATTCACCGGGATTCAGTTCTGCTAAAAGGAAATGTGCGTCAGGATTCACGGTGCCATTGTCAATGAAGATAAAAATCTAGAGTTAACATTTTCTTTACTATTTTTATTTCTCCTACAAATGTGTTTCTTTCGCAGAACGCTGAATTGAACCGAGAAAGAATTCAATACTCCATGAACACATATTTCTAGTGTGCCGAGAGCGTTGACAAAAGATAAACGTATTTAATTTCACAGCTGAATTTTCTTTTTGAATCGCAACCCAACTGGAAAGGGGATGACTTGTGAAGTGCATGGGTATGTTAAAATATTCCGTGTTTTAAATTTACCCTGTGACAAATGTAACAGTGTTTTAAATTAAAATAAAATAATGTTCTCTCAAAACCTTTTTATGCATTTTTTTTCAAAAAATTGCATAGAAAGCGGCTTGTCAATTCTACTAATTCTAATACAATGCAGGAAGGCGGTGATATTTTTAACACGTGTTTTTTTTCTTTTCTTGGCTAAAACTGTGATCATTATGTATTTTTTAACGAAAGAATTACATCTTTTTTTTTGTATACAAGAAGCATTGAAAAAGTATATGATTTTTATATTGGGTATTGTAAACTTTATCTTCACCTTAGTGATTCACGTAACCTGGACCATTTTCTATAAAATGAAATTTGAATGTTGCCTTTTTGAATCAAAATAATACGTATTACGACTGTAAATAAATACGTATTAATTATAAGTTAGCAAAAAAATCGTGATAAGTAAAATAAATATTAAGAAATAAAAACAATAAAATGAAAAAAAATAAAATAAAACTGATTAAGAAATTTTACAAAGTTAGTTCGCTTGAAAAAATATTTATGTTAAGGTGGCATTCCTTTACTTTCAATTTATTAGCGATACATAACTTTAATCTTCGATTAAATCTAGAATTCTTCGTACATTAAATAAATAAAAAAATCAAATTGTTCTGTAACTTTTTGTCATATAACAAAAACAACAACTTTATGACATTAATTTATTATTATAATTAATTAATTTTATTGTAAGATTGTTCCAACCCATGTCTCAAAATGAAAAAAAAAAACTGCTAACATAGGTAAAAAATTAATGGTTTTTTACAACTTTCTTAAATTTGTCAAAATGGACTTAATAATGGTTATTTACTAATTAAGGTAGCGCTATAATATTTTATAACAATAACATTTTTTTAATAATGGTATATTCAGTGAAATATATTTTTGTATTGCTATAGTCTGACATAATATTGTGTTTGTACTCCCTTTTATCCGTGACGAGGAGAAAGTATTGTTCTGTTAAAATTTATTTAATAATTATATTAAATCTATTGAAAGATATTCCGGGAAATTTATTAAAATCTGAAAATACAAAGTATCATATTCTACCTGTCAATAAGTACGTCGATGAATAAAACAAAAGCATTCTTATTCGGCAAAATCAAAAACATAATACTCTAATACGAGTATATCTAAAATATCAGACGAGAGGTTTCCTTTAAAAGAAAAAAAAAATTGGAATTTTAACTTCAACTCTATAAATGTAATTTATTTCAACAACAGTCCACGTGCCCTACGCAAAGTACCCTTTATTCATTTTTTTTCGTTATGTTTTTACAAAAACATTTAAAAAAACTTAGTCTGGGTTTTACCTGGTAAAAGCCACTTTTGACGACTATCAAATTACTATTTTGATTTTAAAAAATTTTGATCGCTGGTTCTCGGTCTGTTTTAGCTTTTGATTAAATTGTGATCAGTTGACTAGAATTAAATTAATATTGAAAAGTTTTCCATCTTCTCCGCCTACCCCTAAAAACGGTTTGATTGTTAAATATTTAATTTAAATTTCTGATCTCTCTTCCGTGTACGGTCGAGTACTTGATCATTTTTTTTACTGTAGTTTTTCGGGACATTCAGGTATGTGTCAATGAGTGTCGTTTTTTATACTATCTCTAGTCCTCGACCAGATATTTCGATGCATTAATATTAAAATTAATTTTACTTGTGAACCCACGACCTTCGGATTCGTGAGCGGCGATCGAAACCGTAATATGAAATATATTTTCGGCACGTTTCAGAGTGGTAGATAATTTCAGTATCGCACTGGTGAAAGACCACCATTCCGTTCATACATATAAATAGCTTGGTACTTCCCCACCTTTGTCTTGTTCATTTTTTTAGCCTTCTCACTATCTTCAGTCTTGCAACTAACCCCAATTGGGGATGTCATAATCTCACATGTACAAACTTATTGTTGAGTGAACGTTGACTGCTTAGTTATCGTGTAAAACTCTAAAAGTTTGAGAGGGACTGCACTTCTAAAATAAGTGGTATATTGACACTAAATACTTTGGTTGGATAGGGTTCTAATCAACATTTTTTGGCCACAGTTTTATGGTGATTCTTCGAATAAATATTTTGTATATTTTCTCGACCTCTTTTCGCACTCGGTTGTTGGCAGTTTTTACTGAGAAACTACTATTGACTGTGCAAGCAGCTGAACTTAGAGTTTAACAAAGTTACATGTAAGTTTCGAGTAAAGATGTCACATGTGTGCATCGTATGAAACCCACGTAATTGAACTGCAAATTATATTACCCGAAAGTTCTTGGTAGGATTTTTCCGAATTTTGAAAGAGAACTTGAATTTCACTCTACCCTGCTTAAAACTTTGAAAACTATCTAATTTTGTGAAAAGTGGAGCTTTGAAAGTCAATGCAGGGCTTAAAACGCTAACATAAGTCTGAGTTTTTTTTTTCGTGAATTCCATCTACAAGAGTCCCATCTTCACGTAGACATTGGCACTATGACATACCCACCTGGGCTAAAAGGAGTAGCAAAGGAAGAAGATGGGAAAGGGCATGGAATCTGTATAATCAGGTCTCGTCACTAAATACAGCCAAAAATAAGTTCGCAGATTTATATTTATTTATTATTTATTTATCCTGTTGTGTTTAAAAACACTGGAAATACCGCTTTCAAAAATTTCTCCTGCCGACATTTGAGGTTGAATAACACGCGAAAATATTTCGCCATGAAATAATTAATGTGACAAATTTCAGAAATCTGAGGGGTTAATTTATTAAATCGTTAAGAACCGTTATCTTGATCAAGCGAAAAACTACGTTAAATAAAAAAAAATGTATTTAAAAAAAAAATAATATTATTTTCAGACCTCAGAGCCTAATGTTTCAGTGCCCAACAACGGGTTATTTCACAACTTAAATCACGATAAAAAAATTATTTAACCTAGCTAACTGCTTGCGGTTATGAATAGAACAATTCAAAATTGTAAGAAGACAAAAAATAAAGACATCAAATTTTAAATAGACAAGCACCAGACAAAAATTGACGCAACCGAAGATGTCTAAAGTTCACTAAAAGAAAAATCGCTTAGAAAAAACGAATATGAAAGCAGGGGAACTAAAAACTCAGTTGTCAATAAATCTATGGTCGGGAAGTAACACAAAACAAATCCTGGATTTTTGCCTTAACCCCCACCATTGCTATTATCAAAAAAAAATTAAAACTAAAATACGGAAGACAAAATTCGAAACTAGTCTTTTCCATATACGCACCACAAAAGAGCGAATCTTAACTTTAAGGAATATCTGGTGACGCTCAAGTTTAAAGCAAATTCTACACCATACCTTTATAGTCTTGAAATGGGTGGGATAGCCATGACATGGCGTATTTAGTGATGTTGTCGCCGATAAGGATATGTGGACATCGAAAGCCAAATAGTCAGTTTAAAAAAAATAACGTCAATCGACTTTACCAATGTTATTATTAAGTTAAAATGCGTTATTTATTTATCCTGAATAAAATGCAAAAGGGATTTATTGTTATCTGTTTCACTGCGAAATTCTTGTGTCGAGATAGACGTAGGGTACATACATTTATTTAGTAAGGTTAAATAATACAGAAACGATTTTTTTAAAGTTAACAAAAGATTTGAAAGAAATAAAGAAAGTTTAATCCAATAATTTTTTTTTAGATGAATACCCCACAAGAGTCCCAACTGCTCCCAACCGTCTGGAGCCAGTGAGACTATGGCATCCCAATTAGGGAATGTTGTGAGACTGAAGGTATTGGATAGAGGAAGGAGAAGGAGAAGACGAAGGTGGGGAAATAAATGTGAATAATAATAAAAAATAAAAGTTGAAATAAAACTGATATAAGAACAAATATGCTATATGGTAGTTAGATTTTAAGATATTGTTTAGGCGTATAAATAAAGGTTAAGTTGTAAATGATTTTTTAGAAGTTTTATAATCCAGGTAAGAGAAAATATATAATAAAATAGGATTGCACATGCCTGGAAACAAAGATAGATTCGAAAGCAACTCACTTCGTTTTTGAACTGTCTTCTTCACGTTCAAATGTTTTCACATATTCGCATTTGACAGTTTGTTTTAAAGAAACAACCCAAAACGTTATAATAATTTATTATTTTTATTTTTAATTTTGCGAAATTGATATGGTTTTTTGTTTTTATTTATCTAACCTCTAATATATATTTATTTCGATATATGCATTACGGAAATTCGAAAAAATCAAAAATTCAATGTAATTATTTCCCCTAGAAAGCGTTAAATAATTAAAAAGTTTGAACATAAAATTTTCTTATCTCCTTTCGGAACGTACCACAAATTTCTGAACACCGTTTCGTTAAAGTAAAAAATATGCGCTTGGACCAACGTGCTCTTTTTTAAAACTACAGTTATTTTTCTATGAGCCATCACCTTGGTGATACCATTTAGAACATTTTTAACGATCGCAGCACCCTCATTTTTTGTCTACTATTTAAACCATAGATATCCTAAAATGAGCAAGTTTTTTTTTAATAAAATTTTTCTGTATAAAGGGTTACCGAATATATATTAGAAATAAAAAAATATGGAGTAAATAAAATTATGTTGAGGTAGTAGAGCATATTTTTAATTTTTTTTATTTTTTTTCCGATTGAATCGTAGAATTCGTAATACTCCGTAAAACGAATAGTTTGGTGGACCTATACAAATATTAATATTAATTTATTTATTTTATTTAAGTGTTTTGACAATTAGCGGTTTCCTGATATTCGATATTTTATAGTTTAAAAGGTTACTACCGCATTTTTTTTGTTTACATAATTACCGCACAAGAGTCCCAACTTCTCCCAACCGTCTAGAGCCAGTGAGACTATGGCATCCCCAATTGAGGATTTTTTTGAGCCTGAAGGTATTGAGGAAGGGAAGGAGATAGGAAAGAGGAAGGTGAGGAAATACCTGGCAATTCAGATCTGGCCACCAAACACGGCTGAAAGCCATTTCAAGCAACGTTTCAATTCTGAATGGTGGTCTTTCACCAGGGTGATACTGAGAGTATCTTCCACTCTGGAACGTGCATTAGTACAAGAATCCAGACTAGATGCATTCAGTTAAGACACCGACTCCTTAATCCATTGTTTAAGATACCTCTGTACCATTAAGGTTATCCACAGCCCCACTTAAAGTAAGCAAGGACGTCCATCAGTTTTATTTTATGTTGATCCGTTGTTTGTCTTTACTTTGGTGCTATCGTTTGTCTAACCAAAGATTAGCCACAGATGCTATTTAAAGTTTAAATTGGTAGTTGAGGTTGCCCAACAACTAACTTGGAGCAAACAGAAGTACAAAGTAAATCATTGTCTAAAATTGCCAGTTAACTTTAACGTAAGGAAATATACTATAATAGTTGTAAGCGAAACTTGTGTTTAAAGACGTAAAATGAGTAAGATCACAGTTGTGTTAAAAGTACCATAACATCTATTTAAAATGTAGGAGTTATTGTCATGAACCATGACGATAAATTAATGTTACGTAGACCATATGCCAGGACGGAGTAATTACATTTTTGAAACAATAACTGCAGTGATCCCCCAAAAATAATTGTGGTAACCAAAAGACGCTGCGAAGTTTTTTTTTGGTATGAAATCACTTGGTTACGCCATGTAAATTATTGTATTATACTAATGTGATCAAATATTAGAAGGAAACTTGATTTGTAGGGTTTCTTCTAGCTCTCCGGTATATTTATAAATACCTACACTGATTTTTATTTTTATCAATAATTCAACAACAAAAAAACTAACCTTTCTCGTACGATTTAAAAACCTATTGCTTTATTTACCACAGAAAACACTTTTTATATATTTTAGCACTGTTGATTTAGTACAAGTATAACAATAAATTTCACACGAAAAACAGCTTAATGTTTCTGCGGAAAAATTTCCTTGGCGAAGACCTAACTATTACCTTAGTTTTTATTATAAAATCATGCCGCAGAAATGTATTTTGCCTGTGCGGAAAAATCAGGCAGCGTTGCCTGTGGCGCAAACGTCTGGAAATCCCAATATTTCTTTTGCCAAAATTGGAACGGGTATTTTTAGATATGACATTATCACCCGCTTAAGAAGGCTTTGTAGGCCATCTTCTTTATGCGCTGCTTTGCCGCAAATAAAGGGGATCCCCGAAACTCTTTGTTTGAAGTCTTTTCTCGAGAGCGGGAGTCTCACTGAGATTTTCTTCTCATTTGAAGTCGCCTACAAGTGTACGACGATACTCGTATCAGTTCACTACTTTGAATCATTTTATATCGTTCGTGCTCTGACAGATAACATTCACTTGCGAGATTTTTTATTTTTCACTTTTATGTGTTACTGTATAAGCGTTCAACTGCCTAAAGCAAGTGATACTTGCACATTCTCTTCAACAATATTGTTAATGTTGTTGAAGAGAATGATAAGAAACTACCTTGTAAAATTTGATCGCTTAACGAGGCTAAAACCATTAGAGTCTTAAAATTTTCTACTCAGTCGAGGTGCAAATTTATTTTGTTTTTATTTTTTAATGTTACTAAACTCATTGTTCTTGCAATGTTTTGATCCAGCGACCTATGGGTCTACAGTCAAGGAGCTTGGCTAACCTTTTAATTGGAAGATGAAATGATTTAAAAACGTCTTTTAATGATAACGAATTAATAGTTTAGCTGTGAATTGAAATCGGAATGAATAAATTTTACATGTTCAATAATATTTCCATTTTCTATTCAAACTTGGATTTATTCTTCGTTCAAGTAATGAGATGTAATTGTTTTTTTTTCGTGTTTAATTCATAGAACTATATATATACTCGTATTTAAATTAATGTAAATCAAAATTAATAATATTAATAAAAAGTTTTGTAAGTATTTTTAGTTATTATCATTGTGGCAGCTGTTTCGGCGTTCAATGCCATTTTAAAACTGCGGTTAATCCACGAGATTAACGGTTAATCCATGAGATAGATCCTGAAAATTATCATCCACTACACCAAACGAGTCATCCATTACATATATAATTCGAACAGTTATATTATTTTTAATTTAGTATTAACTCTTTCCTTTCATTTCTCTGCCGAAATCCTTTTCACCGTGAAGACAATAAAATTTATTAAGAAAATTCTAAATCATTTTGTTCTCACTTAATTAAGGTCGGTTGGAAGGAATTTTCAAGTTTTTTTTAGTCGTCCTCTGACGAGGACTTCCTGAGCCGAGGGATAATTCACTTTAGTATATATTTTTTGGTTGCGTTCTGGAAAACCTACAGTTGTAAAAATATTTTTGTCGTTGTGATTTTGTACTATGTACATCAGTGAAGTTTTCGCTGTATGCAACCATCGGTTAAGATTTAAAAGATATTCACCGGGATTTATACATTAAACCTTTTTTACCAGTACGGTACGTTTGCTATAAAGTAATGCATTAATATTAATTAAAATGCAAAAATAACAAAGAAATAAAAACAAGATATTATATCTATATAAATAATTGCAAGAAAAAAGTAAAAGTAATCAGATGAAGTTAGTATTTAATAGTAATATGAATAATAAATTTAATTATCAACAATAAATTCACAGATTTTTCTTTATCCATACCTTTGTAGCCAGTAAGTTATGATAAAATAATAATATAATTAACATAATAGGAAATTAAATAATTTCAAAATAAAGCTAAGAAATGCATTCGATTAGAGTAGAATTTAACTAAAATATGTATTTAATTTTTAATTATTCATTATTTTCATTGTGATTTAAAAACCTCATTGTAATATTTAATCATTGAAAAAAATAATATTTACATAACCTAAATAAAACATGAAAGCGGAAAAAAACACAAAAAGAAATTAAAAAATTTTCAGTCACACCTGGGACACGAACCCAGGACCTCTGCCTATCCGGGGCAACCGCTTTACCAACTTAGCTAATTCAATTTATGTCATCTTCATCGATATCATATCTCATATTCAAGATTCGTCAATATTATTCTCCATTTGTTTTTATGTCCCAGATGCGACTGAAATATTTTTTTTCTGGTGTTTTTTTTTTCCGTTTTCATGTTTCATTTAGGTTATGTTAATATTATTTTATTCAATGATTACGATATATTTATATACAAGGTTCATTGGTTTACCTTATTATGTATCCCGTTGAAATATTTTGTCAACTTCATGTCTTCCCCAGATCCATTTTTTTAATGAATGATTTGAATTTCTGTCACGAATTATCTCCACCGTTAATAGCTATCAAATTGTTGATAAAACCGCGAGTACAAAGTAAAATAGCTGCTATGAACATTCGCTTAGCAACTAATAAGAATTTGTTATTTTTCTTTTATGAAAATCCAATCATAAAATGTTTTTTCACAAGATTGCATGTCAATAAAACTTGTGCGTTGTTCACGGGAAGTGTAGTTCATTGTGCTCTTTCTTCCCCAAGGCAATAGAAAATAACTTGGAAGTTATCATTTTCAGCACGCATTTGATATTTTAGCCGACAACGGGTACTTGGATTCTACAGACTTCTTTCGGGTCCCCTACGGTTCTATGGGGTACGAAACCATGGGCTGGACTTGAAATGAAAACAGGCCTATAAAATATTCAAGATATTTAATTACATCTCTACTCGTATGTTTAATGAACAATCCATAGGAAGATCCTGTATCCGGTTGTGGTCTTACAGAACAGCGGTACTAAAAAAGAAAATTTACGGTGAAAACAGTCAAGATATGAATTAAATAAATTTTCGTTTTCTTAAAGCGATTCTCCGCCAAATAATAAATACATACAAAAAAAACTTTCAATATTCATTTGCAATCGTTTAAAAGGTGCTATAGCTTGTCGTTTTGCCCAATTGGTTTTATCTTCAGTAGTAATTTCCTTTCTGCTTTCTCTATTTGCTTCCGCGTTATAACATTAGGACAACGAAAACAGTAACCTGGTAACTTTTTTCACCTCTTGAAATCTCTGCATATTGTTACGTAACGCCAGTAGTCCCTAAAACTAGCCTCTCGTTAGACACCAGCGCCAGAAGTGGCCGAAAACAACACCACACACGTACGCGGGTCCGCTCGCCCCGTTCACTCGCATTCCCCGCCCGGAGCCCGCCTAGGCAACACACTCACTCACCTGCACTGAAGATGGCCTACCGCCTCGCCGCACTACGCCTCGGAGAGCTAATATTTGCCTCCACCGAAACCCCATTACCTCAACAACCTAAACTGTGTAACAATATGCAATATTCCTTCACGTTTGATTGATTTTGGTAAATTGTGGTAACCCCAGCAAGTGACTACATAACTCCAGAACAATACAACACAATAATCTTATCGCTTATCACCGTAGTTAAAAAACAAACAAAATGAATACTCTTCGTGTGGTGCCGATTACACAAACATCAGCATAGAATTTTAGCTTGTAATAAAAACGCTAAAATTATCTAATATTATTACTACAGTGACAAATTAACAATTTCTCTTCGAAGTAGTATAAAGGATGCTACCATCACTCTCACCCATCATTTAAAATGTAATAATACTGAACTCGATATTAATCACAAAAGCTTTGATTTTCCGAAAATGACACATCATTTCATATTTCGAACAAAGCTCCATCCAGGTGAAATATTACAAAACTGCTTTACGAAAAATCATCATGACTAAATTAATTAATTAAAAAATCATTATTAATAAAACGGTAGGCCTACCGGTACCCCAATCCACCCCTGGCTGAGATGCAATAATGCTTAAGGAAAATTGAGGCTTCTTTGATGCGACCATATGAAGCAAGATTCTGCTGCGGGGAAGCAACCCGTATGGAAATTCTTTGTTCAACAATTTGGCTAATGCATGTTCCCTCACTGCCATATATATAATATTCTTTGATGTTTTGTGGTGAACCGAGTGAGATGGTCGGAAGTAATAGGAAAGGTGTTCTATTTTCATGATTCTGAGAGAAATATGCTATCAACGTTATCGAAGGTTTTAAAATGTCTCTCATCACAAAATTATATTAAGTGCCCACTTATATGACCGTCCTCTTGACTTTGATTTTATTTATTAAAATATTTGTATAGTATCAGCGTGGTAGACAGTTTCAGTATCGCCTTGGTCAAATACCACTGTTTAGTCTCACAGCATACAACTATAACTAACTAACAACTATGCTCGTGGAAGATCTCGTGTACTATTTTATGCTCCAAAAGCGAAATTTTCTGCTTATCAGATCGCTCCAATCAACAGAGTCGAGCGGTTAAACTGTTTAACGATGCTGCGTTGACCGTTGACATTTTTAACGTCGCGTGCAGACAGTTTATCGACTACGTTTTGACACATGTCACAAAATAGCCGTAAAACCGTCCCTATGACACTTGTATGTTTGTGCTTTATTAGGTTTTCCTATTAACCTTTTCCAATTATGTATAATGATATCACGAAACTTACTTCTACTGCTTATTTATGTATATTGTACCATTTCACTTTTTCTGTAGTCGTTTTGCTCTACACTTAATGTCTATTTATCTATTGATAGTATTAAAAATAACTCTATTTACGACAACACTCGGTTACTTATTATAAATGACACGACACACGGAATTTCTTTATAATCGGCTTTGAAAGCCAGGAAGCTAAACTCCTTTCTATTCTATCGTAATAACCTGTCTGTCCTGACCTTGAAAGGCTCTCACCCCTGAACTGCCTTGCCGATAGTGCCATCTATGTGAAACAATCGAAACTAAGATATTACACATATATTTTTTATAACTGAATAACTGTATTTATGGAGATCATGATAAATAAACAAATACCCCAAATGTGCTTGCCTTGGTCCCACTGACTCTTGTAGCGAATTCGCATAAAAACATGTAAATTTGAAATTTATCACTCTGCTGGATTACTATGTTTTTGCATTATCCATCATAAACCATAAAACGCTCGTTTAGTAAAGTATAACCATGCTATTTAATTTAATTTTAAAGAAAACCCGTTTCTGAAACTACATAGCATAGAAACATTTATTTGTTATTAAGTTTTTTTTTGTGACAACAAAAACATTCATGTATCCAATTACCGTTAAATCCATGTCTGTTAATTACCATGTTATCCAATACGCAAGTTTCAAAATATTTACCAGATCGAATTCCGCCTAGTAAATACGAATACATTCGATTTCCCCTTTATTCGAAATAGAAACCGTCTATTATCGAACAAACACCAACTAACAGGAATATTTTTCCCATCAACCATTTCACTAGGATCTGATAAACTCCACAAGTTGCCAAACGAGCTAAAACTACTTTAGAGCAGCTGTTATTATGTTACCTTTCGGTCCAACTACAGAACGAATCTTCCGTTTTAAGTCGGTGTTCAGAATGATAACATTCGTTCGCAGACGGTGGCTTAGATCACGACTTGATGAATACAGTTGCAACTTGAGCCTTTGCGAGGAGATAATGGAACATCTATTGGGAGACGTCAAAAACAAATCCTTGGTGAAATCCGGCTTATCTCAAACTCACAGTGATCTGAATTCATTGAAATAGAGTATACAGATGAGACGTCCACTACTCAAGTAATCGATAAAAACAATTAATTTTTATTTTTAATTGTAGAGTGTTTATGTTGCGTTATTGTCCTATTTAGTAATTATTACTACTTGATTTAGCGATTTTTAACACGTTAAAGTGACTTTCAATACAATTTTCACCCTAACATTTTTGGCAATTTTATTTTATTTAATACTTTATCATCATGATTACAGAAGAGTAACGTATGCTACATAAATCTGCACGGTAATGTTTGAGTATAATAGTCGACCATAATGTACCTACATAATAATATTATGTTGCGGATCATTTTTATAATTTCAATTGATAATTATGATATGTGTCACAATATCAAACATAGTGCGTGATACTTCCAGGCAGTAAACACACGTCGCTGTATGTATATTTTATTTTTCTGTCTTTATGTCGCAATTAAATTCACCTATAACATAATCAATATTTCATAATCATTATTTTATACTTTAATTTGATTGCGGTGGCCTGAAAAGGCTAGCACGAAAAATGGCTCAAGAACCATTTATGGTCATATAATACGCGAGTAAAAAAAAAAACTTTTAAGTAAGCAATTTTTTTGAAATGCTGTAATGCTTATTATCCCATCATTCAATCAACATTATACACCGTAGGTATGCGAGAAACATAAATCATATCTTATAGTAGAGTAGGTACATTACTCTAAATCAACATTATACATCGTAGGTATGTGAGAAACATTAATCATATCTTATAGTAGAGTAGGTATATTACTATGAAAACTCTAAAAACGATATACTACGCATTAGCCCAATTAATTATCACTCATGGTATGATTGGTTGGGGTGGTGCTGTCAAAACTAATATGGACCCTCTTGACAAAACGAAAAAACCTTTAATTAAAGTTATTAAAAAAATCCCTTTCGATTCTCGACAGTACAATTATTTAAGGAATTCGATCTACTGAATATACAGCAACTATATATCAAAATGATCTCTATACACTATCAAAATTACAAAGAAAATCACCATACTGCACAACACAATTACGGAACAAGACAGATATAAACGAATTGCTAGGAAGATAAATACAACGTACGGACAAATACATTACCGTGATTTGGCACCAATATGTTTTAATTTAATTGAAAAAGACATGGACGACATTCACCTAGTAAAAAATGAAAACCTCAAACTCTAAATTCATACATGTAAAACCAACAAAGTTATTATCTACAGTGGCCAGATACCATGAATAACTATAATATAACAACAAACTATACGCCTATATGTTTCACTCTTTTTCTTATTTCTTTTCTCATTTCTCAAAATTCTACAAAATAATAAAAAAATTCACGGTATATTTTTCATCCTTTTCCTGAATGGTTTTTTTTTTAAATCTCATCTCCTTACAAATTAGGATATTAAAATTCTTACCTCCTAATACCTAATTTCTACCACCGGAACCTAATTTCTACCATCGGAACCTACCTAATTTCTACCACCGGAACCTAATTTCTACCATCGGAACCTACCTAATTTCTACCACCGGAACCTAATTTCTACCACCGGAACCTAATTTCTACCACCGGAACCTAATTTCTACCACCGGAACCTAATTTCTACTACCGGAATCTATCTAATTTCTACCAACGGAACCTACCTAATTTCTACTACCGGAACATAATTTCTACCACCGGAACCTAATTTCTACTACCGGAACCTACCTCATTTCTACTACCGGAACCTACCTAATTTCTACCATCGGAACCTACCTAATTTCTACTACCGGAACCTAATTTCTACCACCGGAACCTAATTTCTACCACCGGAACCTACCTAATTTCTACCACTTCGGAACAAGTTCAGCCTAGTGGGGTGGTTTATACCAAATCTTCATATTTTATTATATATATAAATATATACATGGATAATTATTTCTGTGTGTAATTTCTTACACTTACTGTTAAACTTACTAAACAGTATTTAATTATAATTTTTTTGGTTTATAATAAAAATTACCAAATGGGATCGCCTAGTTTTGACAGTAAATGTACGGTATAACATTCATGTTGACACTGCGACAAATGTTACAACTAACAAAAGTATTCTACTTAATTTGGAAAATCCCATCTCGTCTCCTTTTCCAATGGATTCAGCAGTTAACAGTTAGCAGACAATGTTCGACGAATCAAATCTGAGGAATTGCAGGGATATCCTGGGATGATCATCCCGGATTTGCATTCGAATAATTCGTGCATGAATATCGCCTCACTTCCCTCCCCGTCCCCCTACTTCCTGGCTGCACGTTGTCAATACTAATTATTTAGTGCATCGGTGATTCCATTTTTAATTCATATTGTTTGTTGAAAGGAAATTGTTTTCATTGTTTGAAAATATCGCACGTGCTTTATATGTGAAGGAATAAATCACTCGGCAAAACTAAATGCACTTGAATAAATTTTGAATTGTTCAACAAAAATTGACAGTTTTGAAGCCTGTTTGTTCGTAGAGATATTCAATAGCTCACAATGAAAATAGATTTCATTCAATCAACTTGTTGTATTGTGCGGTGTTTATTTTTGTGAAACGTTGAACAAACTTTGGAAAATTTCAACTGTTAGAGAGATAAATTAATTATAGAAAAATCTTCCGCATTTCTGTCGGGTTATTTGATTTAACGCAATTCAACACTATACACACAAATGGGATTATGAGTATTTATGATTTTTTTTTAACTTTCGAAAATGTTTTGTTGGTTTTACGCAATGGAACTAATAGGCATTAAGAGGTAGATAGGTATAAGTACATTGTTGCAAGAATCATGAAAAAATTGATTTATCGATGGATCAATCGTTTCATTTTTTTATTATGACATCTATTAAGGTTTCTCGGGACCTGTTGTCAGACGAAAAATAATGTAGTACATAATACAACATGTAGAGGGAGATAAATAAGGTTCAAAAGTGAGCGGTGATACAAACAAGGTTGTTTGTAAAGTGCCATACAAATTAACCTGTTCTTTACTAATACTGTCTGTGTCGCAGAGTACAATAGCATTCATCGTGAATGGAATGAAGACATATTGTATTTTTTTTTAATAAAATCAGTTTTCAGTACGTATTTCCAGCGTCCTCACGAAAACTGATCATTATTTTTGAAGCGTCATAAAATGCCGTACTGACAAAATACGAAATAGCGCGGTGCCAGCTGCACGCTGTACCACAGCACAATTCCACAGCACCTAGGCATCTAGGTTCCAGTGACGTGCGGTTGAAACAGTTAACAAAATGTTTCGCAGTATTTATCTTACGTATTTAATACACAAAAAACCCATTCTTAAAAATTCTTTAAAAAAACTCTGATTTAAGTTTAGGACTCAATCAATTAAGAAGAACGGCTACGCCTATTTCATACAAAACTTAATATTGGATTTGAGGTTAAAATACACACCCAAACTGAATGATCTTTTTTCAAATTAAAGCTATAGTAAATACCTAGTACGGATTAGAAGCATTTTATTTTTTACATCTTAAAAAAAAACATTTTTTCGGGTCGACGTTTTAAATTATGTGCGGCAAATTTGTGTTCCAACGTAAATTAGTCATTTTAAATTTAAATTTAAGTCCATCATAATGCTGATTTCAACACTTTTTAATTTTATGTTTCATTATATTTTCATGGTAGAAGAGGTAATTTTTTTTTTATCACCATTAACCCCCAAATAATTGCCAAAGTTGTCCCTAAAATCGTGAAAAAATTATTCCTTTAATGGCCTATATTTCATAATTTAAAACATAAATAAAGAAAATACTTTTAACCCGTACTAGATATTTGCTATACCTTTTGATAAAAAAAATCATTCCGTTTGGGTTAGAATTTTGGCCTCAAATCAAAAATTCAGTTTTGCATTAATTTATTTTAACTTTTATTTTGTGTGGATAGCACAATTAATTAAGCGATTTTGAAAGATTATCAAAAGTCACGTGATTAAAATGCACTTGACGTCATTCTACCCGGTCGCAGCGCCATTATGGGCACCTTTTGGGACGTTACTTGGTTTAGAATCGTATGGAGCTCTTATCATTTCAAATCTGGTTCGGTTATAAAAATTTCTACATTTGAAATCTTGCTAAAAGGGTATTTAAGTAACGGTGAACATTATTAAAATAAGTTGGCTGGAATTCATCATTCTCATGTAAAACTAAATTAACCTTGATACATTGATACAATTATTTGTTTTTGTGTTACATAATATTTACCGCAAGCCACTGATGCTGGTATAAGGAGGTTCATCACTCACCTGTATCTGGCAGAATATCTCCCCGTACGGCCAGCACTTGTAGAGGGCGGGTAGCAGGGCGATGGGTGCTACCAGGATGCCTATGAACAGATCATTCAGCGCCAGCGAGGTCAGCAGGTAGCGAGGCTGCAAGAAATTTGCGTATTAGACTAGCGCGCGCCCCTGGAATTCAGCGTGGAATTTTAAAGATGCAGCGGTATTTGGGTATTGGAATAGGAGGCATTCGCGGCTGACTTCTTCAAGTTTTTAATGGTTTATTATGCAAATTTATTTAACCTTGCTTGTATTTAGTCATATGAATAGTTTATTTATTTGTATAAAATTATTTTACTCATTGGAAATTTGTACTCACTAAGTACTACAAGAGCACCTGAGCTTATTTTAAGAAAAACATGTAGATGGCATTTTTGTCTCTGGTGAATGGTTTTTTTTTTCTTCATCTAAAACATTTTAAAAGGTATATATCTGAGTGGGGTATCGAGTGGTTATTCAATTGAGTGATCAGTAACGACATGTCAAAGTTTTTTTTGTTGAAATAAAAAAATAATAAAAAAACCTTGTACTCCAAATAAGCTCAAGAACTACTGGTTAAAGTTTGTTGGGTTCATGCTGATACACTAGTATTTTTTTTTCTACAGTATTTTTCATGGATCCTTTTGGTTGTTTTTTTAATAAAATAAAGTAAAAAAGTATCAATAAATCACAACTAAATTTATAAAATCAAAAATAAACTGTTTTTGGGTTTATTAACATCTTTCTATGTTCGATAGTATACGTACTATCGTTACTTCATTTAGTATGGAGATTTGATTGAATCTGAATTATCTTAGAGTAGTAGGCTTTAAGAGAGTAAAATATATTGTAAGCACCACATATATAAGGAAGATTTACACAAATTTCTCTAATACTAAAAACAAACAATGCTATCTTCCATTGAAGACATTTAGACGTTGGGGAAAAGGACGACTTTCTACACTCTATTCACATCCTTAATATCAATTTATAATAAAAACACACATTTTATACCATAAATTAACAACTTTTTATTTAACGAAAAGAAACAAACAATCCTGGGTTACGAATAACCTGACAATATTTTTAAATCTTCCACTGCCATCACAGTAAGCGGAAGAGGTTGCTTGAGTCATGATGTAGGACTTAGCCAGCCGAGGAATTAAACTCACGACGCCCGAGTGGGACCCAACTCACCCACTGACAATGCCTACTCACCCACTGACCGGTCAAAATAAATTATGATATATCTATTCTCTTCACGCCACTATCAGCGAAAAATATTACGAGTAAGATACATGTTTACGTACTAATGAAATTAATAAAAATTATATATTATCTAAATAGAATCACCAGCAAAGGGTTATTTGTGAAATTTAGTGTATAAATTAGAAAAATTGTAAAAAAATGTTAACAAAAATTATCCTGCTTGTTTTTGAACGTTTTTTAATACTAAATTTAATACAGCTAATTTTTATGGTACCTGTCATGAGAAAAACAAGATTAAATAAAATGAAAAAAAAGCATGCAAATTACGATGTTTGCTGAGGCAGGAACTATCAAGCATAGTACATATGAATGTGCATATGTTTTGTCTATGAGAATATTACTTCAAGCAAATAAAGGTTTATCTTTTCATGATCAATCAACCCTATCTGAATTGGTTTTACAAAATGGTTAGCTTAAATTCACTCGCAGCTCGTATCAAATCGGACTTCCTTTAAGATCATAAAAACAGATATATTTCATTAAAAAAAAATTGAAACCATCTTAGTAAAAAAACTAAATTAAAAATTACGTATACTGATAAAACTGCAGTGTGAAAGGGGGGTTCGGTAACTAACTAACTAACTAACTAACTAATCATCACGCGGTTTCCCCGCAGATCTACCCCTGCGGGGAAACAGCGGAAGAGAGGAAGGACCGCCAAACAACTCGATCTTGGCACACACTTCTTGCTTCATTCACTTTCATAGAACGTCTCGTACATTCTCGAATATTTGATTCACTTGATCGTACCATGTCTTCCTCGAACGTCCCCGGCTTCTTCTTCCATTCACATTCGCGTCATATATTCTCCTTACACTCCTCTTTGGGGGTTCGGTAACAATCATAAAGCGTCCGCTCCGCAAACGGGAGGATCCAGGTTCGTTTCTCGGTCGCTCCTAAATCTTTTTCCTTTGCTGATTTTCCGAGTTCACGTTGTTTTAATGTTACTAATATTGTTTTAATAAGTCTGTACCTTAAAGCTGAAAGTCCGGAAACTATATTCGCAAAATTATCGAGTAGAAGGATTTAAAGTTTTATACTAGACTTCCGGTGTTTTAGACTAGGCTCTTGGAAATAATATGTGTATGGTATATCGGAGGACTCCAGGGTATTCTGCATTAGTAGTAGATGAATACATGATAAAATTTGAATTATTAAGTCACATTTGCAAAGAGTAGAAGGGTTTAAAATTGTGCTTTGTTTTAAAATATTATTAGACTTACGTTGTTTAAGATTAGGCTCTTTTAGAAATGGTATATCGTAGGACTTCTGTATTTTCAGTATTAAGGGTATATGAATATATTTAATTAAGAAATGAATTTAAAAATATACTTAGTATTCACCACTTTATAAATATACATTGATATCTACATGTTTCGAAAGCGATGGTTTCATCATCAGGAATATATGGATACAAAAAAATAATTTCAAGTGTAGACAAATGATAAAAATAAGAACACAATAATGTAAGAATAGACAAAATTATAAACATAAATGAAAATTGATTAAAGTTGGTATGTAATTAATCAAACATGGTAATAAAAAAATATTATAAAACATTGAATAACAATAGAAAGAAAAAATAAATTATTTTTATTATTAATATTAATATGAAAATAAATTCAAGAGATAGCTATTTAAAAAAAAAAAAATTGATTATTTATTAAATATAATTCACTATTAACGCTTTTTCTGATTTTTAAATTTCAAATTTATCTAATTTTAAACCGGTTGTATTTGTACATAAATTTTTTAAACCTTTATTTATATCAAATGAATGATTAGTTTTTAAAATACGATTTTCAAATACAGAACAGTTGTTATTATTTAAACACCTTAGGTGTTCCTTAACTCTAATACTGAAATTTATAGAAGTCTTCCTCCTATGTAAAAATAGTTGCAATCGTTACAAATTAATTTATATACCCCCGATTTATTTAAAATATTATCATTGTCTTTATTATTTAAAATATATTTTTTAAATTTATTATTACCATAAAAAGCTGGTTAGATAGTATTTAGGATGTTTTTAATTACTAAATTTGAGGTATCATTATTTGAAAACAATATTTTTCTCCATTGTTTACTAACATCAGGTGTGGATATACATAAGATTTAATCATTTTCTTCTTAAACTTTTTGTTTAATATATTATTTATTAATTTAGTACTATAACCGTTATTTATTGCGATATGTTTAATTACATTTAATTATTTGTTAAAATTATTTTTGATAGAGAATTAACTAATCTACTAAGCATGGAATGAAAAGCTAATGATTTTTGAGCAAAAGGATGATTAAGAAGTATTATGTATAAGGATATCTGTATAAATATCTTTACGATATATATTAAATTCAAATTTATTATTAACTTTATAAATATTTAAGTCTAAGAAATTATTGCTAAAATTTTGTCATTTTTCTATGGAGAATTTAATTTTATTTAGGAAATTAAGGAAAATATTAAGTTGTCTTTCAGTATTAGTCCATATACAAAACACGTCATCTACATATCTTTTCCAAAAATAAACATACTTTAATAATAAAGCAGAACTATTAAAAATCTTATTCTCTAAATTGTTTAAAAATATATCAGCTACTAAAGGGCGAATACTAGAACCCATTACTAAGCCATCCTTTTGTTAAAAAATAATATTATCAAATTGAAATTTTTTTTGATCTAAAACAACATTAAATAACGTATATAAATCATGTGACAAGTTCTCAGGAATATTCGATGAATTTAGTAATTTATTCTTAATATTTTTGCATCCATCTAGTTTAAAACTAGAAAATAAATTGACTATATCAAATTATACTAAAAGTACATGATTAGGAATATCTAAAGATAAACAATTCTAGAGAATTTTTAATTATATATTTAGGTTTGAAAACTAAGAATATATATTTTTATGTAGTGAACACTAAGTATATTTTTTAATTAATTTGTTAATAATGAAACCACAAAGTGAACACCAATCGTTTAAAGAAAACATATTTAATTAAATTGGCACTATTAACTGAATTTCATAAAACAATGTGATGTCAGGACATTCAGCTCTGAGGTACAGTTCATTATTATCATAATGAACAATGTTATGAAAAGTTTAATAATAAAATAAAAATGAAATGGTTTTGTTCACCTGACTGCCGATGTACTTGGCGTACCGCCTACTGTTGAGTACGCAGATGACCAGCAGGTTCGCGCCGACGATGCCCACGCTCATGAGCACTATGACGAGCGCGCGCACCAGGTCGCCGAAGGTCAGCTGGCCGAGGAAGTCGGCGTGCGCGTGGCGGGGGTGCGAGCACGAGCTATTCCACAGCGGCGGCGCGGTCAGCCACGTGGTCTTGGCGTCGAACATGGCGGCCCGGGGCTGCGGCTGGTGACCTCAGTCATCTGATCACTGCAAATAGGAACGAATATGCATTTAATTATTGATATTATGTAAACATGGCTTTAACAGCCTTCAATAGTTTTACTAGGAAAATAGTCTCCCTCGGGGGGTTATGTCATCTTTGGGAATGGTGTGCGGAGTTTTTGTTTTAGGAAATAAAGGAGAGGAAGTTCTGGGAAGGAAAAGGGTATGAGGGGTGGATAGGAATCTGTGGGTAAGTGTGTCTAGGAGTGACTGACGTATTTATCCACCCCTCCTACTGCAATGCAGGGCGATGAGTCGAGATAGTCCGTCTGGAATGGTCAAAGCATCTTCCTATACTGACCTCTCCCTATCAGGCCCGCAGTTGATGGGTAGACACAACCACCGCTAAGACCTGGACAAACGTCACCCCATGAACTCGGACACCCCTACTAAGTTACCAAATGTAGTGAACCACTTAGGGTAACCTATGAGGTGTTGGTTATCCAATAAATGGCTCCCGGGGTGAAGGTACCCATACCCGCCTCTCAAATTGTTAGAAGATTTGTTTTTCGAATTAAATGAAAAAAAAAAACGCTTGTATCAGCCGGGTTCAGCAGTGCGTTCCGTACGATAATTACGTTAGCATCCATGTGTAATGAATTATTAAAATTTTAAATTGTAATTCCCTACTATCAAGGGCTGTTAACTCATACTCAAGTAAGTCAAGTCTGATGTGTCAAATATACTGGTTGATCCAAGAATATCTCTCTCATATGAAATTTGCGAAGTTTGGGGACAAAGCATTTAACGCGCTGGGTCGGAGTTCGAGTCGGGTTCACGGTCGAAACCCAATATTTTGTTATAATCCGTACATAAAAATAAAAAATATTTTGAATATTAACAAAATTCTTTCAATAATATATTATAATTGAAGTGTAAAACTTTAAAAACCAGTTTTAATTTTTTTTTCTTTTCTGAGTGTTACAATAATTTGTTATAGGTACCTACAAAGTGTTTTTGTATTACCTCCAGAAGCCATTATTAACTGTAATGTAGCCTTGGGTAGTTGATTAATTTATGGAAAACATAAATTGATTTCTAAAGTATTATAACATTAAGCTTAATTTTGTTCAAAGACTGAAGTATTTGCAGTGCCTGTATCAAATTATATCAGGAGAAACTATTGGGAAATACAATGTTAGTAATTTTAGTTTAGTTAATAGATATTAAGCAAACAAAACTTTAAAAAAAAAATAGGTACTAAAATTTAATTAAAGTTAGTTTATTAGTTATTTAAAAAAAAAACATTTTGCTGTTTTTACTACTTTTAGAAAAAGTCAGTTGGCATTGGAAGTTTTCCAGATTTTTATAATATTCCGCGTCCTTAGTACATCGTTATATTGAGAAAAGTGTTTTTATATGATTCAATTTTATATTTCTTTCTTCATCGTTTGTGAATTATTATTTGTTTTTATTTATTCACGACTAGAAGGCTGTTTACATGTTGATACATTTATCAAATAGTTATACAAAGGAGTATAATAATATAGTATATATAATAATAATTATGGTTTAAAAGAAGTAAGTAGGTACAATATGAGTAAGTAGTTACTGCGTAATGAATGACAGTTTTACCCGCGGTTACATTATAACTGCAGGTTATACAAAAGAGTATAACAAGTGGCTTAGTACATAATATAATGACGTACGTATAAAAGAAGTAAGAAGGTAGAGACTATGTAAGTAGCTAATTACAACGCGATGGATGGCTAATAGGTTTATAAATATTATGACGTCGTTAAACATGAACAGTTGTAAAGCTTGTTTACAATACAGCAAACCGTCATTATGCTCGATTGGGTGTTTTATAGAAACGTAACATAATAAATACAACGATAAAAAGGTGCACATAAAAAAACTTAATAAATATAATAAAAACATTCAAATAAAAAGATTTTAAGCCTGGACACAGTATTGTAACGGTAAACATCAATTGAACTATACTCATTGCCAACTCTAAATAATTATTTGAAGATGATGGATTATTATATAGAGCCGTTTGTCTCTTATTACGTGTAGGTACAAAGGTATAAGGCTCGTTAAATCTAGGGTATCATAGTGAATCGCCCAGAATGTCGAATTATATTCTAAATCGCTTCTCACTAATCCAGTAAATAGTAATTTAAGGGCGTTCATTAAATTGAAACCTTTCACCATCCTTAAAATAAATCCCAAACGTTTCATGGCCTTATTAGTTATTTCATTTATGTGTGGAACAAAAGTAAGTTAAGCTGTCAAAAATTATATCAAGGTCTTTTATTTGCTTAACTCCTTTTAGGTGAATGTTGTTGAAGCTATGTTGTTACATGATGGGATTTTTAATTCGAACAAAAGTTACAGTTTGGCATTTTTAAATATTCAGGAACAGTTCATTACGAATTCACCACTCTTCTAGCCTCACAAGATTTATTTTCAATACGTAACAGTCATTGAAATTTGTAATATTTTTGTATATTTTAAGATCATCAGCGAATAGGAGTATCATAACTCCATTAAAAACAGTAGTTATGTCATTGATAAACATGAAAAGAATACTGGTTCAAAATGTGACCCCCGTGGAACGCCGCTAGATATTTCAAAATGCTATGAAAAGTGTGAATTGGGTTAAAATGATATTTTTCTTTTATGTGGATAGCATTCAAACTATCTCAAAATATTTCCGGTAATTCCAAGGGTACTTAATTTATGTATAAGAATTTTATGTGAGACTATTTCGAAAGCCTTACTAAAATCTCTGTAAACTACGTCTATTTGAAGACGCTTGTGCATTGTATTAAACACTTTTTACGGATAAATTGTTGAATTTGTAAGGATGGATCTTTTTGCCATGAAACCGTATTGTCGATGCGAAATTACCTTATTAATCTCAAGCGAGAGTTTAGTGAGGAGAGCAGATTCAAATAATTTCGGGATTGATGATTGAATACGTATAGGTCTATAGTTGGAAATATCAGATTTATCTTCTTTTTAAAGGTTAGAGACAAAAAGCTTGTTTTTCATTTCTTCGGAAAGGTGCCAATTTTTAGAGACATGTTAAAAAGTTTAGGAAGAGGATAAGTCAAGACTGATAAATATTTAGATAAAAAGATTGATGTTATCCGGATCAGCCGATTTGTTAAGATCTAGGGAATTTAGTTCTAATATCACTTTCTTCAAATCTGTATTGTTTAACAGCCATCTAGTTGTTATTATTAGTTGTAGCGACGAGCAAAGGAAAGTTGTTTGCAGTATCTAAGACTTTGCTGAAGAATTCGGCAAATAGATTAACGATTTCTCGGGGATTATCGGCCATTTTCTTATCTAAATACATGTTGGAGGGAATACTAGATTCATTATTATTAAGCATGTTTGATAATATATAATAGTTCTGGGGATTTTTCGCAGTTTTCAATGCACTTTTCATAACATAATTTGGACATTATTTTAGTAGTTAATCTTAATTCTTTCAATTTTGTGTAACTTTTAGGATCCCGTGTTGATTTGTAAACTTCAATTTTTTGCCTAATTGTGTTGATGAGATCTTTACTAAACTGATTCTTTACTTTTACTTTTGGGTGTTTTTGCAGAGTGATTTTAGAAATAGGTACAATTAAATCAATAGCACTATTTAGAATTATGTAATAATTATTTACCATTTCATTAATGTTTACTCCCACATCCAAAAAGTTCAAAAATTAGAAGATATAGATTATTGATTTGAATGAAATTTGCTTTGAAAGAGTTCAATTTGAAGATGCAGGTGGATTTTTTTGTTGTTGTTATTGAACTGTGGCATTCAATTATTAATGGCGGGTGATATTTGTTAATTGAGAAAATAGTTTCAACAGATACGGAAACATTTATAACAGAAGAATTGGAGAACACTAGATCGAGAAGACGTGAATTTACATTATATATGTAGTTTAACTGCTGGAGGTTTAAACAAATTGACATTTCGATGATTTTATGGGACCCATGGTTGATTTTGTCCGAGCAAGAAGTCGTCTTGTTTTCTATATCCCATTCATCATTAGGCAGATGTTAAAATCAAGTTGGTTCAGGAAACCTTCTTCGCATTATTTCAAGTAAGGAGTGGTCTTTATATAATTGGGTATCAGAATATGGGAGAATGTAGACGGAGTCGAGTATAATTTTTTTCCTTTTTTGTTTATGGATATCACGATAAGTAATTGTACTAGATTTATGTACATGAATTCGAGTTTGTTGAAATAAGTTTTTTTATTTAAGAATACTCACACACCACCTCCTCCAGTTTTCTAATCGGTAATTTCACTATTGTCATTTCTATATGCTGACTGGTCGAAGAAACCCAAATCTGTACTTTTGATGTTGCTATTCAGCCATGTCTCGGTGAAGGAGTTAATATCGTGATCCATTGTAGGTAAGGTTGATTTCAGGTCCTGTAATTTTGTTCTTAGTCTACATACATTTTGTTGGATTTTTTTATTTTGAAAGTAAGTTTTTTTGATGCATTTTAACGATAGATTGTAATGTCAGTCTGACCAGAAGTTTTCTTATATTCTAGAACATTTTTGAGATCCGTTAATTGTTTCCGCTACAGAAATGATACATCTGGATATTGTTCTTCAATTCATGTTTTTGCTTAGGAGATTTTTTCGTACCCGGAAACTCAATTTTTTTTTCCTCTCAGTTGGTCATAATTTCATTTACCCAATCTGTCAATTTTTAGGTCAAGATTTATTGTTGAATTATCAATATCGGAGATTATTTTATTGACAGATATTATGTCCATCTTTATTGATTATTTCTGAGCTAATGACGTACTATCTGGAACGTTATGAATAATAAAAGGAATTTTTTTGATTGAAAAACCTTTGTAACTTTTTTCCACTTATTTATTTTCGACCGGACCGGATTCACCCTATCACGGGCATCC
>JAHDVE020000411.1:0-173049 GCA_022606495.2 Halesus radiatus
CTGTATTGGCGTGGCGTGTTGACCCGTAGACTTAGAGTAGACTTGCCATATTATTATTCGGAAGAAAGGCGAATTTTTTCATCACTTTTCTGGAAAAATATTCCCAGTTTTTGCTCCCCAAAAACTTCCTCCGTATATTCACATGGGAAACTAGCCTTCTATTCATTCCATTTTGTACTAGTACATTTATATAATGCATAAACAGTCCGACATATCTAATGCTACGATAAAACTCAACGATTCGTTTCAAGTGGGTGCATTGAGAAAATGGGAAACCGCTGAATAAGTATCTTCCAGATATCGCTAATTTCGTAATCGCGAACCAGAACTACTGTATAATATATATAAGTATAAAAAAATACTATTCAAGTATTTATATTTGTAAATATCGGCGTCTGTGAATCTTACAAAAATATTGTATTACCCTATTAGGGTGTGAGCAAATTCGTAAAAAAAAACTATAAATTACACGAAACTCCAGATAATCAAGAATGTTTTCATGACAACAGAAAATCGTTTTCGTGTTAAATATTATTACTTTAACGAATTGTGATAAACAATTTTAAATTTATTATCTTAACATTTTAGTTTCAGTTTTAACATTAATTTTATTTTAATTTTAATTTAGTTATAATGTACTTAAAATAATTACAAAAACATTTTTTTATTAAATTAAATGATTATAAGCATATCATGTATTTAAATAAAATAAAATTAAAAAATTATTTAAATTAAATGATTTAAAGGGCAAGCTTAATTAGATTTGAATATGTGAAAACATTCTAAATTATCTAAAATTATATGTAATTTCTTACGAGAGTAATATTTTTATAAACTGTTCCCACCCTATTTGAATATAATATACTTGTATATTCACTTATGCTGGTATGTACGAATATAAATACTTAAAGCAATTTTGAGGGATCAAATTTCCGGGGGATCAATTTCAGGGGATCAATGTGCACGTGATCAACTAGCAGAGGGTTCAACTGTCCGGGAGATCAATTGACGGGGATGAATTGTCGGGAGATCAATTATCCGGGGATCAATCGTCAGGGAATCATATATTAGTATAGATACATGATATCCCGTTTTGCTAATAACTTAATCAACAATTTGCACTGATTTAAAATATAGCTTTTTTCAATGTCTTTATTTAGGTATAACTACATTGTAACCAATGTACAATACATAACGTCAATGGGTGTGTAATACCTCCAATGTGAAAAAAAGTTTTCTAAAAAACAGTAAAACAACTATTTTTATTTAGGAAATTGAAGGGGGACTCTCAAATAATAGTGATATAAACAATAAATTTATAAAATTGGAGTCTCTGTTCATTTTCCAGCTTTAAAATAGTTAATGGCACATTGACAAGCGCAATTAAAGAAAAAAAAGTACATTACAGTAAGAACCCTCTAAACTAATGCAGTAGTTTGTCAGCAAGTTAATTTGACATTAATTTTGAATATCTAAGATATTATATATTGCATACATAAATGTGGATAGGAGTAGAAAATAATTGACGTCCGAAATGGGCGAATAAGGCTCATAAAACTAAGGAATCAGTTTTATTGTAACAAATAAATTCATCAATTTAAAAAATATATGTTTTTTGTTAATGTATTGTGATGCGGTTTCGCCTAAAAATATGAAGGTGTTATTATACACTTTTGGATAAAAACATATAAGTGTTATGATACATTTTTGGATAAAAACATATAAGTGTTATGATACATTTTTGGATAAAAACATGTAGGTATTGTGATACATCTTTGGATAAAAACATGTAAGTGTTATGATACACTTTTGGATAAAACATGTAAGTGTTGTGATACATTTTCGGACAAAAATATGTAGGTATTATGATACACTTTTGGATATAAAACATGTAAGTGTTATGATACATTTTTGGACAAAAATATGTAGGTGTTATGATACATTTTTGGATAAAAACATAAAGTGTTATGATACACTTTTGGATAAAACATGTAAATGTTGTGATATATTTTTGGACAAAAATATGTAGGTATTATGATACACTTTTGGATAAAAACATGTAAGTGTTATGATACATTTTTGGACAAAAATATGAAGGTGTTATGATACATTTTTGGATAAAAACATAAGTCTTATGATACACTTTTGGATAAAACATGTAAGTGTTGTGATACATTTTTGGGAAAAAATATGTAGGTATTATGATACACTTTTGGATAAAAACATGTAAGTGTTATGATACATTTTTTTGACAAAATATGTAGGTATTATGATACACTTTTGGATAAAAACATATGTGTTATGATACACTTTTGGATAAAAACATATACCTAGGTGTTATGATATACTTTTGGATAAAAACATTATTTACCCAGGTGTTATGATACACTTTTGGATAAAAACACGAAGGTATTATGATAAACATTTTTGATAAAAACATGTGGGTATTATGATACACATTTTTGATAAAAACATGCATGTATTATGATACACTTTTGGGTGCGGCCTCCAGAGTCACAGTCTACTGTGGGCGAGGCGGTGGTGGTGGCGATGCGGTGACCAAGCCGAGGATTAGCCAGCGCCGTTAGTTATCTCGTACTCCATCAAAGGATCTGAGGAAGGGCCGTGATTTGATATATTATGTAACGTTTATATATCCGCAGCTAGAAAATTAATCGCCAACGACGGCCTTATACGACGAGAAAGGGATAATCGGGGCTAAGATAGTAATTATTTCTTTGATATCAGTGAGAATAATAAAAAAGACTTTGATAGCGAAAAAAAAAATTTAATCATGTACTCCAATTGTTTTTGTTTTTACTAAGTGCGAGTTAGAGGAAATCATTCATACTTTAGATTTGTATGATGGTGTTTGGTAGGAATGATTTTTTGTTGCTGTATTAATCCAAAGAAAGTTACGAATGCTTTGTGAATTTTAATATTAAAATCATATTTATAACGAGAAAGAGAAGATGAAATCTGTACGTATGGAGCGATAAAATCTACCTAACGTCGAACTCTAGTATAATAAAATTTGTGTAATGACTTTTACGTAAGTTGCTAAACTCGTCCCACTGTTAAATGAATACCACATGGCTTACCATATCGGAAAAATGGTAGTAAAATAATTTATTAATAAATAACAGAAAATAATCAAATAAGTTACCCACAGAACTGCGAATTTCGAGAACATTCTGGAAAACGTAATTTAAAAATGTTAATTTATGTTTTGATTGTAGATACTTGAAGGGATAGATCTATATCCCCGCAGTGAACTATCCCAGTCGGAAGGGACATGGCCTTATCGCATTCCCGTTCCTCGTCCTATTGTCTGCTGATTGATGTGTCAAGGTTTATTCACATCTACCAGCTCCGCGCAGTGCAGAACAGTACAGTGCAGGCACGACAACATTAGTTGCTTACATTATCTAAGAGCACTTTCACATTACAACCTACGTAATCGTAACGTATCCGCGCATGCACGGGCCAGCACCGGCCGAGGTTGTCGGATAGAATATTTTGACTGTACTGGTATCTGCGCACGCGCAGTTAGTATGAGCACATACCGTTAGCCTGCCGGGCGGCTCGTGACTTTTGAGTGAGCTAGAGTGCTAAGATTGAAAAAATACTACATTATTGACGTTGTTGAAGCCGAAAATGATTTAAATTCTTTTTCAAAAAATCGTTTTTTTTGTATGAAGATTTTTTAGTTAGGTGGGCACTGCCCCACCTACTATCTAAATTTCAATACAAAAAAATTTAAATTTTGAAAAAAAAAAAAACATTTTCAGTTAAAACAACATCAATAAAGTCGTATTTTTCAATTTGGCTTTAGCTCACTTAAAATTCACGAGCCGCCGTTAGGCATCGCCGTCAGTTGGCGTCAATAGACGCAAATATTGCTAAAACCAAAAAGGTGGACAATGAAAAATTGATTTTATTTTTCAGGGAATTTAGGTTATAATAAATATGGGAATAGGATTATAAAATTCTGAAACATGTTGTGCAGGACGCTAACGTTTAGTTGACAGTTCAGTTGACAGTCGTACTAGCGTCTGTGCTGTACTGCATGGGGTAATGTGAATACTCGCATCTGCGCCGTGCCTGCACTGTACTGCTCTGCACTGTGCGGTGGTGGTAGACGTGAACAGACCTTTATGTTACTGGTCGTGCATATGTTTATACATTATGTAGATACTGCGACCATGTTACGTTGCAATATGTGACAATGTTCACTTAAAATTTCAATTTAGTTGTAATATCTGTATCTTACTATATTTTCTAGTTTTATTAACAACTAGTTAGGCACTTCCAAGTTCCCAGCGCGTCGTTCGAGTTTTAACTGTCATTTTTAGATTATTCATAATTAATCGTTTGATTATATGTTTTTTTACCTTATTTCATAGCGGTGACATGTTTATATGAAATCACACATGTGTCATGTTTTATATAGATTAAATTTAAGTGAAACAAATAATAGCAATTATGTTTCAACGTATAAAAAATCTTGTATTTTAGAATCGTTACACAAAAGTGTTTTTATTGTTGCCTTTTTTTTCTTAAACCACTATTTACTTTTTATATACCTCCTTGATCACTGTATTTTTATTTCCCATGTTCAAACCGTAAGACATTGCACATATAGCAAAAATATTACACGATACTATATGATACGATTGTATCACCCCAGCCAGTGCGACCGGTACACCAGGGGGCACTGATTTGTTAGGACTTGGAACACGTGATCCGTGGATGGGAAGGAGATTGGCATTTAATCGATCTGTATACATGGCAACCTTATAAGCCAATATTGAAAATAAGGATGGATAGGAATCAAGGATTTGTTGTCGTTTTTTTCCGCTTCTTTTTGCTTCCAGTTTCTTCCTACTTCTAGCTACTCGCTTCTTGGTTCTGGTTTCCGGTTTCAGGTTTCTTGTTCATGTCTTGTTTTTTGTTATTGCTTCCCGCTACTTATTGTTTCACGTTTCCAGCTTCCCGCTGTGTTATGCTTCTTGATTACCGCTTTCAACTATACGTTTCCAGTTTCCCTTTGCTTCATCCATCCCGTTTACAGTGCTTCATACTTTTCTCTTCCGGTTTGTTTCTTGCTTCCTTTCACCTGGTTCCCACTTACTGTTTATTGCTTTTTACTACACACTGCTTCATATTGGCTTAGCGCTTCCTAAATCCCCCCGCTTCTTGCTTCCCATTTAGCGCTATAAGCCTCCCGCTGTTTCTCGAATCCCGCTTTCTGCTCCCACTGCTTCTCGTTTCCTGCTTCTTGCAAATAGCATTAATTTTGGAAATTTCTTTATATTTAATTTTAAAAATACTAAAAATTACATAAATTTCAAATAGAAAATACCGCAAATTACATGACGCCAGAGCTCACCGGCCATAGATATTTCTAGTTCAACCAGGCAATCTGATCATCAGTAAATTGACCAGAAGTTGAGAAACGAAATTTAAATATTTCGTTTAAATATTTGCGTTTAAATACGAAAAATAAACGATTTTTGTAACTAACCGAATTCTAAATAAGTTATTCATTTGTCCGTTCGTCCATTTGTTTGAGAATGAAATATGTATCTACCAATTCACCATAGGCATAAACAAATATAAAAAAAAACTCAAAATACGAGTATGTATATAACGCTATTTCCCCCACCATAATTGACGGGCTTTCGCTTTATCGCTTGCGAAAGTTAATCAAAGACCTAAAGGCGAAATTTCGCCAGGGATTTGATTGAATTAAGAATTGACCTGTTTTCCGGCTGTAGGTAATTAATTGGGCGGCCCACACCAGCCCCAGCCCCAGCCCGATGCAAACAGATGCGACAAAGTAGCCTCCCCGCATTGTTAGGCTCGTAACACAACGACCCGAACAACAATACCACCTACTACTAGTACCTACCCACTGCCTATTTAGTAGCTACGATATACCAATAGGCCGCGTAAGTGGTGTTCATCCAGGGATGCGCTGCAATGAATTAAAAAAATATATTTTTATTTAATCATTATAAAATATGCAATTAACCGCCCGCCCTTTGGATTATTATTCAAAAAGTAGTAAAATATCTGTTTTTTTTAATTAGATTTCGCAATAACAGTGTGACTAGTGACGTAACTTGTATGAGAAAGACGAAAATACTCGAACACATCCGTTAGCTTCGGCTCACCTCGAAATACTAGACGAGATGACGCAGGAACAAACTTGACATATACGAATGTTTTGTGGGTTTCGGGTATAGCTTTTTTGTACCTGAACGTACGGGATACGGCTTGTTGCGTTCGGGCGATAATATAGCAGCCGTATCATGTACGTTCGCATGGGTGGGGCGGTTAAGGTAGCCTGCGGTCGTTTTTTCCATCTTTTCGATTGACCAATCTGAGGCGCCGATCGGCCAAGTGTTGAGCAGCAATTTTTATCGTTGGTCATCCTACGGTGCCCGCCCACTTTAATCTATATATATATATATAAAAACCAATGTAAGTTTGTTTGTTTGTTTGTCCTCAATGTTCTCGAAAATCACTTGACCGGTTTCGCTGAAAATAGCACAGTTTGTTTTATTAGTGCCGAGAATGTTTAGAAAGTAGTTTGAATATAATCCAATATGTAAAACTGTTGCTATACCGTTTTAAAATTAGTATAAAAAACATGGAAACCGCCATGTTTTATTTAGGTTAGCCCATAGATATAACACTCTGGTTAGCTACAGATTGCATATTCAAAAGAAGAGGTTTTTTTGGGTAGAATATTTTAAAAATGGAAAACACAAGTAGGTACCTACTTAAGAACTTTATGATTTAGATATATTTTGAAAAAATACACGTTTGGTATGAAATAAAATATTCAAATGAATGTTTCTTTATTTTGAGATAGTTACTTTCGATGTCAAATCAATTATGACACCCTAATGACAAGCAAGAGTTCACAACTTCATAACTTTATTACAAATCCCGAGCGAGGTGTTAGTTTGATTTTTGCTAATGCTGCGAACGTTTCGTACATTTGACATTTCTCTACGGTGAAAAACAAGCCAAAATGTAGCTTATAATAAGTTGGTTAATATGGTTGTTTCTTGTTCTTATTCAGTTGGAACGAAGTGTAGTTTCAATAATCTATGCGAATTAAGAACGAGTTTAAATTGTAAAACTTTGCCACCATTTCTAGTAACGTATAAAAGCTGATACAAGACCTCCACGCACCATTTCTAGTAACGTATAAAAGCTGATACAAGACCTCCACGCACCATTTCTAGTAACGTATAAAAGCTGATACAAGACCTCCACGCACCATTTCTAGTAACGTATAAAAGCTGATACAAGACCTCCACGCACCATTTCTAGTAACGTATAAAAGCTGATACAAGACCTCCACGCACCATTTCTAGTAACGTATAAAAGCTGATACAAGACCTCCACGCACCATTTCTAGTAACGTATAAAAGCTGATACAAGACCTCCGCGCACCATTTCTGAGAATATAAACTACGTATAAAACTTCTATATAAGAACTACATATTTCTTGAAATCAGTCATTTGGGATCATTTATGAAATAGACCAACAGAACTGAGGTAACAGCATGACTTTCTTGACGAATGACCTCAATTTGATCAAAAATCATTTAGAACGAATTTATTCAAGACAACAGAAATTACTCTAAACGGAATAAAAACATGGCTAGACTATCACTCACTTACATTTAATACTAATATAATCAAATTCAGCATTTTTAAAACAAACAATACAAAAAATTCAGAAGCAAACCTTAAAATTCATAGTTTACCTCCCTTAAATGGATAATATAATTGTCTATTATTGGAAAATGTTATACGATTTAAAGTGGACTGATCACATTGTTTATTTAAATAGCAACATTTTTACAAAGAACCCTTTTTTTAAACATTCAGGTATGTCCTCAGTAGAAAAGATTTGATTAAGATCTGCATGGCTCTCTGCCAATCTCTATTAGAATATGGTATTATCAGATGGGGCAAAAACACATTCAGCAAGCAACCACAACCACAATATTTGGACAAAAAACCTTCTTATGCTATGGTACTGAACTCTACAACCAAATTCCACTCTCCTTCAAAAAATCACAACCATAATACTAAATTTAAAATCAATTAAAACGCTGGATACATTACACAGGGAGATCTGAAGGAGAAAATTCGTTAACACCAAATAATATATAATAAAATAGACAATTGACATATAAAATAAATAAAAACTAACACCGAAACCACTCAAAAACCTCACTTTTTTTTCAGCAATCACATCAAATTAATATAATTTAATTTAATATTTTGTAAATGAAATCCTCAGCTCGGGAAATCCCACTGAGATTATTTATTAAAAAAATAGATGATAAAACATTATTATTAATTCATCTCTTATACCGCGGTGCAAGGCGATGAGTCAAGAGAATGTGACTGGAAAGATTAAGGGGTCTCCCTCAACCAGCCTTTGCCGATTCAGCCTTCCTCAACCAGACGCATCCGCTGCAAAGACCTGGACAAAATTTACCCCTATTAAGTCACCTACCGTAGCAAGCCACTTGAGGTAACCTATGGCAGAGGTGTTGGGGATTCAATGAATTCCCGGGGCGGCGATATCCATACTTGCCTACCTAATTGAAAAAAAATATAAACGTGTTCTAATTCGCATCAAATATCATAACGATACGCATCAAATATATAGTTGATGCGGACGACATTAGGGTTGTGTGTATCAGTGCATACGCTTCGAGCAGCGGCGTCGTTGCGAAGTGTCACTCAGAAATACTTACTCTTCACTATATTCTTATTAGAGAAAATGAACAGGAATACAAAAATACAATTTATATATTCGATTAGAATATTTTTATAGAAATTTTACAACGCTTTCAAAGCGTGTTCTTTCCATTCATCGGTTCAACTGTGCCTTTAATATTATCAGAAAAAAACTACAAAATGAATAAAACCGAAAGTGATCGGATAAGAACGTTATAATTAATAATAATTCGTATTACTAAAACACCTTCTTTGTTGCAAATCATCCACTTCAGTATTTCTTGCCGTAGACCCAGAAACAACGAATTTCTTTTTCTCAATCAACCCTCCATCAATTATGGGTATCCTGCTACATTGTCTAGAATGCCGAGACTTGTTAGTTCAAGCCGGAGCCTTGAAAATATTGGTATCAATTTAAATGATTTTTGTCACGCTTTACAGAAATATCCTTTTCTCAATAAATAAATTCAGAACTCACCTCAACATTGAAATAATTATACGCAGCAAAAAATGTAACAAAACTCGCTGTAATAGCTCATGCACCATTTTCAACCATGCTACTGAAATAAAGTATCTTGGATTAATTGTAGACCATCATATGAAATGGAACAGATACATATTTGAACTTGTTGACGTATTAGGAAATGTATTTATATATTTATTAGATTAAGAATTATTCTTAAGTTAGATAATTTAAAAAAAGTTTATTACGCTTTAGTACCCTCAATAATTCAGTGTGGAATTATTAGATGGGGGTGTGCATATGAAAAAATTGTAATCCTGTAAAGGTGGTTCAAAGACTTATGATTAGACTGATACTGAAAAAAAACCATCTACACTCCCATGAGCAACATTGTATAACATATTTCAAGTTTCAAAAATTGAAGACATCTATAAAAAAGACTCAATATTCCAAATATTCAAAGATTAAAACAATCATAAATGCAATATTTCAATTCCTTTGTTTTCTTCACAATAAATGCACAATAATCATATTTATTTACAAAGAGATAAAATATTTTAATAATCTTTTAAAAAAGTTTAAAAAATTACAGATCCACTATTATTAAAAATTAAACAAAAATCATGACTTAAAAACTTAATTCCATTACTTCAAAACATAATTATATTTAATCATTCTAGCACCATCTGTCGTCAATTATTGTAAGAATTTACAATATTTAAAACATTAAATGAACACATTTTAGTATTTAAAAATTTAAAAGAAATTATATTTACAAAGGGATAAAGCATTTCAATAGTCTTCCAAAAATTAAAAAAAACATAAATTAATTATATTATTTTTTTTAATTTAAAAGAATAAGCTATATTTATAACTATTAATGTTACCAAATTTTTATTACGTAATACATATCTATTCACCTATTACTATGTTGAACTATTATTATGTTTAACTATTATTATGTTTAACTATTATTATATTCAAGTTTTATTATGTTTAACAATTATTATGTTTACTATTATTATGTTTAACTATTATCATGTGTAACTATTATTATGTTTAACTATTATTATATTCAAGTTTTATTATGTTTAACAATTATTATGTTTAACTATTATTATGTTTAACTATTATTATGTTTAACCTTTATTATGTTTAACTATTATTATGTTTAACTATTATTATGTTTAACTATTATTATATTCAAGTTTTATTATGTTTAACAATTATTATGTTTAACTATTATTATGTTTAACTATTATTATGTTTAACTATTATCATGTGTAACTATTATTATGTTTAACTATTATTATAAAGTTTAGCTATAAGGTATTGGTTGTACATGTTATTTAATTAATTGTAAAGTGCCCTTGAGGTGATTTTCCCACGAAAACGGAGCTATAGAAGTAATCCAATTATTATTATTATTTACTATTATTATGTTTAACTATAATAATGTTTGACTATTATTATCTTTAACTATTATTATGTTTAACTACTAATATGTTCAACTATTATTATGGTTAACTATTATTACTGTTTGTGAACATGTTTCTACCACACCAAACTCAAGAGCTAGTTCTCTTCATTGGCGTAGTAACTTTGAAAATAATAAACACTTAACGTAAAAAAAAACACAAAAAAAACTCGAAGATTATCATTTAGTATGTCTAAAATCATGGACTCATGAACCAAAACCTTGTTCAGGCTTGAATGTTCTCTCTAATGTGTATTTTTACATTGTTTTATTCATGTATATGTGCTGTGGCTCTTGTTTTTCTCATTTCGTGTTATGTATTTTATGTAATTGGACAATGGTCCGTTAATAAAAGCAAAATAAATAAGTCAGCCCTTATTTAGGAATCTGGCAGTAAATTCTTCTAGGGACGTCACGTAGGTACCGCCAGGTGGCGGGTAATGTGTTGCCTTAGTGTGGAGGGCTAATTACACCCCTTCCCGCCCGCAGCGGCCCACGGCCCACGGCCCATCGCCGTCCCTGCAATTACACCGCCAGAAAGGTAGCGCGGGACTAACGTTGTTTTGGTTAATTGATTTTTTCTAATTAATGTCCGCACTTTGGGCGAAATCCGAAAGGATACATTATGTTCATACTAATTATCGAGATGTAACTAATAGTTACTGTTGTTCAATTTGTTCAAAGAGTAGCGGAAGTACTTAATACGCATTGTGTTTAAATAACGGGGTAAAATAAAATAGAGTTTGCTTCATTTATTTATTGTCTGGAGGTCCTTATTCCGTCTCGCTTCTTAAGATTACGATAAGCTAATGACCTTTGGATATGTTTACAGATTGTATTGCATCACAATAATATTTTTTACTTTATATTAGTTATAAACAGCTCGTAAAAGTGGAATGTGATATTGCGCTGTCAGAGTAAATAATATTTTTTGGATAAAAATTTGATGTGCGGTTTCGTGATTAGTGATAATGCCGGGTACTTCAGCTAGTGTAAAGATAAAAAAAATTGTTAGTAAGGTATCCGTAAAATTAAATCATGACAATGACTGACAAACACGGTTTGGATGGGTATTTTGGCCTCCAATCCAAAATTCAGTTTAGTATGAAGCAGGCACCGCAGCCGTTCCCCTTAATGTAAACAATGGCTTTGCATCTCCTTGGAAAGTTTGGGTAAGTGGGGTTTGTGTGAACCACATTTTTTTTTAAATTTAGGAACGATTCCAATTATTCTCATCAATTATACTATTTCTTATTCTACTCTTGATTGTTTGCAAGAATATGTAGAACCGAAAAGGGAAAGAACAGCATACGCTAGTTTTTTCAACGGATCATATGATTCACGATTAGAATTACGGGTGTTAAAAATCATAATTTCTTCCTATTAGACTAGAATGGAATGGATGAATAAGCGAGATAGAAAGGACTACAAAAGAGAAATTGATCTATTAATTGTTTTTGTGGTTAATTCGTAGAACTCTATTTAATTTTCTTAAATTTATTTATTTATTTCTTAAAATTTTATGTAAATGAAATTTAAAAATACTAACGTTATTAAATTTGATTTATATTAAATTGAAAAAAAGAGAACCCAATTGTCCAATATCTCGTCACATTGTGTTAATTACAGTATATCAACTATATTATCAAGACACCTATAATCTTACACAAATATAATATTGCATTTAATTATTTCCAAGCTTCACCTTTTGAACTTAGCTTTCAAATGGGAGTTCAGTTTTACATAATACTATGATGTTTTAGTTAATATCTAAGCTGAATGTGAAAACTTCGTGCAACTTTTGTCCGTACGAATGTAATTTTCTGATAGAAATTTTGCTCACCATCGATGTGTAAACCGAAAGTTTCTCTGGAAAGGAAGACCGAGGTGGCTCTTACATTATAAGTTTCTTTTCTCAATGCATCAAACTTTCGTAAACCATTGGATGGGAAAATAAAATATCAACTTAAATGTTTATAAATTTCAATTTCAATATTTATGGCAAAATATCACACATTTATATTCAAGTACGTATTTATATTTTTCTCACCTAGTGGTTACTACGTAGCTAACACATTTTAAAAATTAAATCAATAAGAATGACTTTGTTTAAAACCGATGTATTTAATATGTAAATATCTACATGTTTCAGAAGCGAAGCTCCCCTCGTCGGGATAAACAATTTACCAAGATAAATTACAGGTAAATTGTTTATGCTGAAGAGGGGAGCTTTGCTCCTGAAACATGTAGATATTTGCATCTTAAATGCAGTGATTTTGAACAAAGTAATTATTGCTTTCGACTGTCCGGAGCTAGTGGATCCATGGCATCCCTAATTGGGTATGTTGTGCGACTGAAGGGAGTGAGGAAGGAGGGAGATGGGAAAAGGAAAGGTTGGGAAAGTACCTGGGCCTTGATTTCGGTTCTATTTAAGGAAACGGCATTGTTCTTATCCTTAGGCTTAAAGACTTTTTGCGTAGCTACGGTTCCTGTTCTCTCAGATGTTATTTAAAAATATCAATATTTGCGAAGTTTTAAAAAATAAAATTCAATATTGTCGTAAGTATTGACTTTAAACTTTATTTGTATGTTATTTGTCACATAATAAAGCAATTAATCTAGGTATGCTGAGTCTGTTCTACATATATTTCAATGGAACCTGCTCGAAGGAGCTACCAACGTTGATCCCCTTCGCGCCGGTACAAGTGCGTGAAACTCAACGGACACGAGTGGAACATCCGTTCGCAGTTGGTGTTGTCTTCATGAGAACGGGTCGTTTCGCCGACTCGTTTTGTGTGTAAATCGGGTCGTATGTGGAACGAGCTACTGGCATCTGTCTTTTCTCCTACATTTAATCCGGGCCTCTTCAAGGCGTACATTAACAAATCCTTTTCTACCGCCCCTCCTTAATCCGCCTTGTTATGTGTTGTTGTTGCCCAACGTTGTAAACTTTGGGCAACAACAACAAATAACGGGGTAACCCCAAACATGGTGGCGAAATATTTCCACTATCTGTGCTCCGTACATACATACACAGGGTACTCTTGTGAGGCGTCACATAAATATTTCCACTATCTGTGCTCCGTACATACATACACAGGGTACTCTTGTGAGGCGTCACATAAATATTTCCACTATCTGTGCTCCGTACATACATACACAGGGTACTCTTGAGAGGCGTCACATAAATATTTACACTATCTGTGCTCCGTACATACATACACAGGGTACTCTTGTGAGGCGTCACATAAATATTTCCACTATCTGTGCTCCGTACATACATACACAGGGTACTCTTGTGAGGCGTCACATAAATATTTCCACTATCTGTGCTCCGTACATACATACACAGGGTACTCTTGTGAGGCGTCACATAAATATTTCCACTATCTGTGCTCCGTACATACATACACAGGGTACTCTTGAGAGGCGTCACATAAATATTTACACTATCTGTGCTCCGTACATACATACACAGGGTACTCTTGTGAGGCGTCACATAAAAATAAAATAATACTTAAATTAACAAAAATGCGATGTTTGTAATCCCGAAATGTCAGAAAATAGTCATTTAAATTCTAAAAATTATAATAAAGTGTATGTGTAAAGTATGTAGTAATTAACTACAATTGTAAAGTAAGTAATAATAACCAATACGTGTAAAGTAGGATTAATGGTAAACTACAAGTATAAAGTAATTATTAATAAACAATAAGTGTAAAGTAGGATTAATAATAAACTACAAGTGTGTAGTAAGTAATAATATACTACAAGTGTAAAGTGGCGCTCTAAAGTGAAAACGGTGTCGACCCCAACTAGAGTCAAAATAGAAAAATTGCAAAACGATAATGTAAGAAGTAAGTATGAAAATTGTGTAGAGATGAGACTGAATGATAATGTAATGGACGGTCTAAGCGTAGACGAAACATGGGACCACATAAAAGTGAGCCTCTGTGAATCTGCTAGAGAGGTATGTGGAATAAGTACGCAAGGTAGAAAGAAAGGTGATGCATGGTGGGATGATGAGATTAAAGCGCTGGTCTCAGAGAAGAAGAAAGCGTGGTTATTTGTGATAGCGGCTGGCAGTGCTTCTCGCGAAGAGAGGGATAGAGCGAAAGAAGATTACAAGGGATGCAAGAAAAGAGTACGTATTTGAAGTGATGAAAGAACAGAAAAGAGAGCATACCTGGAAGGAAGAGGATCAAAATGACACCTCAAGAAAATATTAAACTATTTTGGAAGGAGGGTCAAAGGAAGTCTGAATGGTCCAGAAAGTGGATGTGTAGAAAGTGATAAATCGAAAGATGGAAAAATGTTGACGAATGAGAAAGAAATAAAAGAGATGGATTAGGCTTTGAGTCTTCAGCAATCCGAGTGATAGAGATTCCAGTGGCGAGTCAGGTATGAGGAATGACGATGGGGTGATGTTTAAAATTAGCATGGATGAAATTAAAAGATCAATTAGATGTATGAAGAATATGGTAAGGCTACATTGGTTTCGACAATATTTGCTGCTGAATACTTTAAAGGAAATGGCCATTATAATTCTCACATGGTTATGCAAACTTTTTAGCCAGTGTTTAGAGGAGGGTTAAACCCCATTAGATTGGAGAAGGGCTGTGATCATGCCTCTATACAAAGGTAAAGGGAATGTGAAATCTGGAAATCTGTATGGTAGGATATGGATTGAAAGGGTACAAATTAAAACAAAGGATAAAATATAGGATGTGCAAGGTGCATTTATGAGTGGAAGGGGGTGCATGGATCAGATTTTCTCGTTGCGTATGCTCACAGAGAAGTTTCTGGCAAAAAAACAAAAAACTTTTCTGCGCTTTTGTAGATCTACAAAAGCATACGACAGAGTTGACAGAAAAAAGTTATGGAAGGTGTTGTCTAAGTATGGTGTGAATACAAATCTTATACAGGCAATCACATCGCTGTACGAGGGAAGCGTTGCATGTGTTAGGGCAAACAGTGATTTTACGGGGTGGTTTGACATCACAAAAGGTGTTAAGCAAGGCTGCGTAATGTCACCGTGGTTGTTCAATCTATACATGGATAATTGTATGCAAGAATTGAAAGAGGTGGGCTTGGGCGCAAAAATGAGTAGTCTGCAAGTTTGTTGCCTGTTGTATGCTGATGATGCAGTGCTGATTGCTAATAGTATAGAAGATCTACAGTCCCTCGTATCTAGGATGAACGAAGTATGTATGAAGAATGAGCTAATGATGAATGTAAGTAAGTCCAAAGTCATGGTGTTTGAAGAGAGAGTACGTAAACAGTGTGCAATATAGTTGTGAATGACGAATACTTGGAGCAGGTGGACGAGTTTGTGTATTTGAGAAGTTTGTTTACGAGAGATGGAAAGACTGATAGGATATTGAAAGAAGGGAGGGGTGAATGCAGGAAACTCAATTAACGGAGGACTGAACGCGGTTGGTGCTAACAAAAAATTGTCCAAAGAAGCGAAGCTAGCAGTCCACAATGGAGTGCTGATACCAACCCTGATGTATGGCAGTGAGGCATGGAACTGGCAGAGGAAGGATGAAAGTAGACTGAATGCTGTAGAAATGAGATCTCTGAGACGAATGTGTGGTAAAACCATGTATGATCGTGTGAAAAATGTTGAGATTCGTAAAGAATGCAAGGCTGATGTAAGCGTAGTGAGCAAGATTAAGAAAGGGACGCTTAGATGGTTTGGGCATGTAGAGCGAATGAACGAAGAAGGAGTGTAAGGAGAATATATGACGCGAATGTGAATGGAAGAAGAAGCCGGGGACGCCCGAGGAAGAATGGCACGATCAAGTGAATCAAATACTCAAGTCGGGCCATGTCAGAAGTCGGAATAACAGAAGAGAATGTATGAGGCGTTGTATGAATGTGAATGAAGCAAGAAGTGTATGCCAAGATCGAGTTGTTTGGCGGTCCGTCCTCTCTGCCTACCCCTGCGGGGAAACGGCGTGATGGTTAGTTAGTTAGTTAGTTAGTAAAGTAAGTAATAATTAACTACAAATGTGTAGTAAGTAATAATAAACTACAAGTGTGTAGTAAGTAATAATATACTACAAGTGTAAAGTAAGTAATAATAAACTACAAGTGTGTAGTAAGTAATAATATACTACAAGTGTGTAGTAAGTAATAATATACTACAAGTGTAAAGTAAGTAATAATAAACTACAAGCGTAAAGTAAGTAATAACAAACTACAAGTGTGATGCACCTATAATTTTCAATAATGCTATGATAATTAAACCGCAAACTCCTTTTAAATTGTGTTGTCATTGATACGTAATCAGAATAGCAGTTAAGCAATATGTATTTAATCCCAAGGATGCCTTACAATGCCTTATCCTTTAAAATAACCCGAGTCAGTTCCCAGGCTATTCAGATCTGGTCACCAAACTCGGTTTAAGCCATTTCAAGCAACGTTAGGATTCTGAATGTAGGTCTTTCACCAGGGCGTCTAACTCTCTGGATTGAATATGTAGAAACAGAATTTCTCAATTTTCATCTCGACAAGTCAAATTACATTCCGTGATTTTTCACAGGTAACAATTTGAGTACTAGTAAAAATAATAATATTAGAATTTTACGATACTCTATCAGAATCAGTAATTATCTAATAATTGCATATAAAATAGGGTGACTGGATAAAAAAAACAACCCAAAGCCGAATATAATCTAATCTAACCAATAATAATATATATTTTTTTTAATTATAAAATAAATATTCATTGAAGATAATATTAAGAACTCGCAAAATGAAGAAAAAGATAAAGGTAGCAACTGGAACTCGAACCCAGGACCTTGCGTTCTAATCCACTGAGCCACGACTACCCCAATCCATCTTGTCATTTTTTTCGTTATCATACTTCGATTTCTAAGAACTGTTAATATCACTTTCAATTATTTTCACATATTTTTTTCTTATATCGTCAATGATTAAAAATATATTACAACGAGGTTTAAAAGCAATAAGTTATTCTAAAATTCAATATTAATCCTAGACTTGTAGAAAAAGTCAACAAATCGGATAGGTGCATCCTAGACACTATCTAAAGATTACAAATAAATTCGGGTAGAATCTTGTAGTCATGCCAAAAATATATGGGTAGCTGTAGCTCAGTGGATTAGAGCGCAAGGTCCGGTAATTATTAAAGTAACGGCATAATATTTGAACGATATTCTATCAGAAATAGCAATTATCTATTAATTGTATGTTATATGAATAGCGACATTTTAAAAGCTACGGGCAATATTTGAAGCTCGCCCAGTGAAATATGAAATAGCAAGCGGGGAGCGAAAGTCAAACTAAATTACAACATATCAGATTACGGGGGATTACTTTGTTATTTTCAAAGCTAAAATGTAAAACTTTCCAGTTTCCTTCCGTTCCTAATAACTTATATGGCGCTCTCCGTTGGAAACCGAGGGAACGTTTTCACTGTGAAAGGATTAAGTAATTTTGCAAAAGCGTTAATTTCGTGTGAATCATTTATTACACCCACTGATTATTATTCACCAGTATAAAGGAAAATGGATTCAATAACCTTCGCGTAAACATTTTTGAGCGCTCGTTGATTAGATTTAAATAAAATTAGTATGATAAGAAATATATATGTAATAATTATAACGGAAAAGGTTAAAATGTAATATGATCACAATTTTTATTTATTTATTTACTGTTTTGGAATATTTACAGATTATTAACATTAACATATTTATAAAATTAATAATGGAAAGCGCGTAAAGAATCCAGTTCAAAATGTTCACAGGATGCATTAAAAACTTCTTATACTATGGTACTAAACTCTACAACAAAATCCCACGATCCTTTAAAAATCACAACAACTATAATAAATTTAAAAAAATCAAATAAAACACTGGATACGTTATACAGGGAGATGTGAAAAAGAAAATATATTAACACCAAATACAGACTAACACCGAAACCACTCAATTGCACTTAAAAAACCTCACCTTCCTTTTTTTTGTCAAACTTATCAATTTAATATAATGTAATTTCATATTTTGTAAATGAAATCCTCAGCACGGGAAATATCAGTGAGGATATCATTATTTGTCATAAAAAAAGATAATAAAACAGTATTATTAATATTATTTTTGTTTTTGATTTAGTAGAGATGCTAAATAATAAAAAGAAATAAGGGAAATATAACATAAATCACAATATAACACATAGAAAGAAAAAAAAAGTTATAACATTTCGAATGGGGTATAATATGATATTTTAAAAAGTATTTCTATATTCTCATATGAAGCGGTAACTTGGTGATGTCACATTATAATTTAAAACAATAACTTTGTTTACATCACTTTTATTTATACTTTTGCCAACCGGGTTTCGCTACTTCCGTAGCTTCGTCAGGGCAGTATAATACTAAACTATGAACTGAGATACACATGTGTTATGAATTGATAAAAGCGGGCGAGTGAAGGGCCGAGGGTGTGAGATCAGCAGGTACCTGGCAGGGAAGGGCGTGTACTTTGTTTATTGGGAATAATTTAAGAATCGGATTTTAATTTTAATTTATTTGGTTATTAATGAGTCTAGTATTAGTGTTTTTGGCTTTCCTTATTTCTAACGCTTCTAAATTATCTAGTCGAATGCCTATTCCATTTTTATGCCGTAAACTAGTGCCTGTATTTTTATTGAATGTGTGGTCTGTTTCTAAAAGGTGGTTGGCAAATTCCGAAAATCCATTATTATTGAGACACCTTAAGTGTTCTTTTACACGGATATTATTTTCTAATAACACTACTATTTTCTATGACGTGATAGGAGATGGCTGATTTGCTTTTTAAAATATGCGAGGCTGTTTATAAAGATGTCTATGTCGTCACATTCTATATCATTGTACAATCTACACATTCGAGACGTTGGATTGAAATAGGCAATATTGTTATTAAGTAAATCAAAATAAAATGTTTTATGAATTCTTAAATAGCGTCCATTGCGAACTTTTATGTGAATACTATTTAGACAATAGGTAGTTTCGAGCTTGTTGTGAATAATTTTGAATAAGTGTATTAAGTCAGTAGACTGTCTTCTCTTTTCCAAGGTAATAAAATTAAAGTATTGAAGTCGTTCCTCGTAATATTGGATTAAGGTATTTAAACCATATTTGAAAGATAGTAAGTCGTCTTAGGAATTTTTTTGTACAGATTCAATAGTTTTTGCATATTTCATGTTAAGTGGGTTCCATATAACACTGCCATATTCCAATTTACTTTCAACTAGTACAGGGTTACAATGGATTGGGGATTCTTGAATGGCTTTGATATTCTATGTACGAATCCAAATATTTTCAATGATTTACTCTTGACATCATTCATGTGTGCATCAAACGTAAATTTAAAATCCAGAGTAATTCCTAGATAACTTGTGGAAGTAACTACTTTCAAATTAACATTATTAATTAAATATGTATAATTCCCCCGACTTCTGTTTGGGGTGAAATTTATAATATAACATTTATCAACATTCAAAAACATATCATTTTGACTACTCCAGTTACTAGGCATATCAAGGTCATTTTGCAGCAAAAGATCTTCGAAAACATAATTTCATATAAAGATCAAACATGAAAATAGTACAACAATAAAATGTAGACAATTAATAAAGTGGATCTACATTTTTTCATTACTATGGCAATACCAAGTAGGTCAATATATCTAATTATGAAAAGTATTTCTTCGAAAGATGTATAATCACTTTGTGGAGTTATATTTATTTAATTAATAATAATTACTTTGTTTAAGCCACCGCATTTAATATATAAATATCTACATGTTTCGGAAGCAACGCTCCTTTCATCGGGATAATTAAGTAGGTATATTGTAATATGATAAACAAGACCGGTCAGTGGCTTTGCTTCTGAAACATATAGATATTAAAGTATCAATTACAGTGGTTTAAACAAAGTAATTATTATTAATTTAATTTTATAAAAATAACATTTTCAAATCCAGAAAAGTGAGAAAGTACCTGATATATTCTGCAAATATTATTATGTTTATTCCATGTTTGAAATGTGCGTCCATATGACTTACTTCTGCAGACTGTTTTTAAAAATGCAACAAATGTTTGCACGAAAAAGACCATTTATTTTTTTCGAGTCCATAAATTTTGTTATATTACAAGGAAATTATATTATTTAATAAATTGTTTGCTGTGTATCGTATAGTTTCCATTACGTGCAGGGATTTTTCACGGCTAACTTGTGAGCATATAACGGATTAAGACAATACATAGAAGGATAACAGAGCTGGCAGTAAACAAGAAAGTAAATACTGTTACTTGTTTAAAACGATGACAGGAAGTTTTTTTTTATATATTAAAATATGTCCGTAAGTTATAATAAGTGTAAAGTTTTTAGGGGACTGTACAGTAACCAGTTACATTTATTTAAAGCAACCTACAGAGCAAAACCTTTCAATGAACATTTAAGCATTCGGTGCACAAATATCGGTGTCACTATTTAAGCACAAAATATGGTAAAAGTTTAGTGCGGTTTCCAGCGAAGCTCGATGTCCACCTTAAATGGGCGACCCCAGTTCTAGTTCCAAATAGGTTCCATTTTCAATTCCAGCGTAGCAAGATATATATGGAGATTATATGGCGGGGGGTTATACAATTACCTTTGTCGTCTCCCTTCCTGACCAATGCAATTCTGTTTTCAACTACGTTGGTCGTCCGGATTTCTCCCTCCATTTTCTTAAACCCCTAAGCTTATTAGCTGATCCTTTGAACGGATAACTTTAATTAGAGGTCAATCGCATTGCATTTAGACTTAGATATTTAGAATTATTTGTAACATATTGCATGGTATAACATGATGTAAGAAAATAACATAAATCGATGTGCAGCCTCAAAAAATACAGATACAATAGAAATACATAACAATGTTTTACAAGAGAGAAATATAGCTACATCTGAAGAGGAACGGCTTGTTTCGTACATAACTTAATTTTGGATTTGAGGCCAAAATACCCATCCAAACGGAATGATTTATTTTTTTAATTAAAGGCTAAGTAAATATCTACTATGGATGAGAAGCATTTTATTTATTTTTGTTTTAAATTATGAATTAAATTATTAAATTATATTTTTAAATTATATGCCATGAAAAAAAAACAATTTTCATAATTTTTGAGGCAACTTAGAAAATTATTTGAGGCTTTACAGTATTTAAAAAAAAAAGTATTTGCTATGTAAATATGATAACGTAAATAAAAATTAAAAATTAAAAAAAAAAGTTTTTTGGGTCGAGATTATAAATAATGTACGGCAAATTTGTGTTCCCACGTAATTTGGTCGTTTTAAATTTAATTTAAAGTCCACCATAATGCTTTTTTTAATAATAAAAATTTTAAAAAATATTTTATATTTCATTGTATTTTCAAAGAAGACCAGGGAATTTTTTTTAAATCACCGTTAAGCCCCCAAATAATTGTTAAAGGTGCCTTCTAAAATCGTGAAAAATCAATTCCTTTAATGGCCTATATTTCATAATGTAAAAAAAAAAAAAATTACTTCTAATCCGTACTAGATATTCACTATACTTTTTGATGGCAAAAAAGATCATTGGGTTTAGGTTAATATTTTGGGATTAAATCCAAAATTAAGTTTTGCATGAAACAGGCCGCGCAGCCGTTCCTCTTAAGGATGGCTATCACAACACACTTGGTATCTATGATAAATTGATTTTCAAAATACCATTTGAAAAAATAAGATATCAAAACATCATTTCGAGATTTTTCCGAAGCGCACATATGTCTCAATTCCTCGGGCAACTTGTTATAGCTGGTGTAAGCAATGTATTCCAATGATTTCAGTTCGTATTTTTTCGAGTGTATTTTTGATATGTGTAGTTTGTGGTGTTGTCGTGTATTATGTTGGTGAACCTCGTGATTATAGTTAAGTTTTATATCTGTGTGATCATGGCATTGAATCAAATTTAAAATAGTGTTAGATATTAATAAAAAAAAGTGGAAGTGATAATCTATGCGTGATACATTTTAAGAAGTACCTACTTTTTAAGGCTAATATATCGATGATGGGTCGATTTAACCGTAAGAATAATCGTAGTATTAATTCCAAACAGTAGCCATACACATAATGTTACGGTTTATAATAATATTAATGAGGTTTTTATTCCGGCGTAATATTACAGAATTTCCATAAATTGACACAAATACAAGTACCTACCGACTTCGAAATATATATATATATATATATACATATATTTTAAATAGTAATAAAGTGGGCATTTGTTTCTTCTGTGCTCTGTATTTAGTAGAATAGCATGGAAATAAAATGGATTAAATTGTTTCATTACTATGACACCGCCGAGCTACTCAACTTATCTTTAAAATTTATTATACAAATTCAAAAAAATTCACATTCGAATTTGACGGTTCATTTAAAAACAATAATTCGATTATAGTAGCGTTTTTTCTTTAATTTGTGATTTTGGTCTGTCGAATAGATTTTGTTTTATTTTGATAAAACATCTAATAAATGGGTTTTACGATTTGTACATTTTAGAAATTGAAAAAAATCGCCTTCCACGTAGTTATCTTCCTTGCAAAGCTTTTGATAAAAAATATTAATATAAAAATGTCTTAGAATCATCTCTTCGAAAAGTACCACCAATTTCTGAACACCTAACTAACTAACTAACCATCACGCCGATTCCCCGCAGGGGTAGGCAGAGAGGACGGACCTCCAAACAACTCGATCTTGGCATACACTTGTTGCTTCATTCACATTCATACAACGTCTCATACATTCTCTTCTGTTATTCCGACTTCTGACATGGCCGGACTCGAGTATTTGATTCACTTGATCGTGGCATGTCTTCCTCGGTCGTCCCCAGGTTCTTCTTCCATTCACATTCGCGTCGTATATTCCCCTTACACTCCTTTCCTCGTTCATTCGCTCGACATGCCCAAACCATCTAAGCTTCCCGTTCTTAATCTTGCTCACTACGCTTACATCATCCTTGCATTCTTTACGAATCTCAACATTTTTCACACGATCATACATGGTTTTACCACACATTCGTCTCAGAGACCTCATTTCTGGAGCATTCAGTCTACTTTCATTCTTCCTCTGCCAGTTCCATGACTCACTGCCATACATCAGAGTTGGTATCAGGACTCAGCACAGCATTGTGGACTGCTAGCTTCGCTTCTTTGGACAACTTTTTGTTTGCGCCAACAAATTTTTATTTATTTTGTACAGCTCAGGCATAAACGATAAAATGGATACAACCCTCACTAGATATTTCATAGAGACATGTCATTGGTACCTATCCTTGTAATGATTTTCTAAAACTTTGTAATTTGTACACCACTCAGTGTATACATGTACTGTTTATTTCTAAAACAGATAAAAATAAAAGAGACATTAAAAAGTTTTTCGGTCATATTCTAAAGAACTTTATTTGCCATAGTGTACATTACAAACAAATCCGAAAAAGGTGCGTAAATATGAGGTTTTGCACTCGATCCAATTTTTTTCTAGGCTTTTAAAAACATTCACAAAAAAATGTTACATTAAGCCAAGTCTCAGATGTATTCTATTCGCGGTATTTAATTGAAGCATCTATTGCATCACCTTAACTTTTCGTGGTAATAATAGGTGGTAAACAATACAAAACAGTGAAGCTCTCAGTGCCACAATAGCGTATTTTCATTGTTTTTGCCATCAATTTTTTTTTTATTATAACCCCAACATTTTTATTTCATGTTCACGAATACATTTTCTATGATGATTTAAAATATGCCATTTACGAATTGTAGCCAAAACGACATGTTCGTTTTTGTTCGTGAATATGGCAATGTTGACGTCACGCCGATCGACGTCGGTGCCAGCCGTCTTATCAGCCAGTGGCGTTATCTACATCATAATGACGTTTTAGTTAGTTCGAACCGTTTCGGAATGTGCGGTTTTAGATAGTTTTAAAAATCAATAATTATTAATGAAAATCCTAAAATTGCACATTTTTAGTACCATGATACGAATCATAAAAATAAACTTTTAATCTTCCACACATTTATAAGGGTATCCATAGTTTGTGAAAATACCCTATTGAGCATTTTTTTCTATAAATAATAGTAGAGTTTATGAGTTCATAAGGCTAATAATATACAATATCATCAAAAAATAAAATGTTCTGAAATATCGTTCCTGACAATCTCTATCTTTTCTGCATCGAAGTCAATTTCCCAGACTCGCATTTTCCAAACAACTTGAGATCAAAACGCTGTTTCTATTTGTGTGCTTGTGTAAAATATTTCCAACAAGGAATCGAGATTCGCAAGTTTCTGAACGTAAATCTTCATTCCGATACGGATTAGGGATTAAACTGTGGATGGTAAAATGCGAACATTAAAAATATAACTCAATACTAACTCTTTGATGTTTGCCATTACGGATAAAACCGGTAACATTGTTACTTTGTACCAGCCAACTTAAGTGAAGATTTGATCGCGTTCAGATGGCTATGATAAAGTATCGCATATGAAAGGAACTAACTAACAATTCAGTACTTTTGCATCCACGGAAAGGTCAATAGCATTTGTATCGCGAGTATTTAAATCACATGCATTTGGCTGTAAGTTTTTTAATAAGTGTCAGGCATTTAGAGGCGTTGTAAGGGATGTTATACGGGGTGGATACGCGGGCAGGGTGGCGCCGCGCCGTGAGATTGAACCAGTTTACAGTTTGGAGCGCAGAAATTTAAACCGACCCTTTGTGAGAGATGCCATTACTGAAACGTCATTCGTCTCACCCGTTGTTTGAAATTTATAAACTTTATTTATCGATCCACTTGGGTTTGGACATTTTCATACCAAACTGGCACAATTTGTGTCGTATCGGCCTTGGCTTACCCATAACCCAATCAAAAACATTTATATATTCATCAGATAATTTGTAGTTAAACAGTTTATTAAATAAATATACTAAGTTACTCACGATTTCTTGGAATCAACCATTTAATTTAAGTTAGGGTGTTAAAAAAACTGAAACAACGCTATAATAAAAAAAAAATTTAAAAAAAAACATTTGAAGGTCATCGAAATCGAGTAACCGATTAAAAACTACTTATCACCCCGGTTATTGTGCTACGGACTTTATAATGTCGGTGTGTACAGCTATATTCAAAACAAAGAAAGAATAATCATTTGACAGACAGCGGAGAGAGAGACGGCTACGTCAGTCCTCGGCCGTCATCGCTGCAGGAACCTGCTCCATGGATCCGAACGAGTGATTTGGTATGGCGACTTCTTTGACGATTTGGGTAATCATCATTAATTTAGTATAATAACTCTGGTTTACCCTTTACCTATAAATTTAGTCACGATGTTTGACTTGGCGCCCATTATTTTATGAATTACCTTGTTAAAATTACTTAGTTAAATAATGCAACATTAATCTTGTCAATCTTCTTACAGTTGGCACACCCCTGAGATAATTTTACAATTAATACATAGAGTCAAAAATTATTTTGAATAAATCATATATTTTACATAAAAAAACCTATTAACTACATGCAAATTTTATTCCAGATTACGGCATTTAGGTTAGGTTAGGTTAATATTATTCTCTGTTACATTGTGTGATAACATGTTTATTATAACAAAATAAATAGAATAACGTTTTAAAGATTAACGATAACTTATGTAACGGTGCTCGTATTATTTAGCAAATGAATATGATTTCTGACGGCAATATCTAAATATTGAATGATTACGGGGATGATCTTAAATCTTGATATCAATGTTCATGGATAATTCATAACTCATCACCCATAAATTGCCGCCCAACTTCTGTTGCTAATATGGTGGCAGAAGGCAAATCATTTTCAAATAATGAAGATCTTTAAAATAAAACAAAATCAATCTTCTTCTTCTATTGTGTAAAGAAAATGTCCCGGGCGGGCGGTGCGCGTTTGTTTTGTATACAAATCTACAGTTTTATTCCTAGTTTGATGAAATTTCAAAAAGGTTTCACGAGGTTTCAAAAAACCACCCCCGTCCCCATTTCCCACCCTTAAATCCAAATTTCGGTACTCTTTGATGACATTTTGCACACTTGACGTTCACAATAAGAGGAAAATTACTGGGTAGGGGGGAGGGATGGGGAGTAGGAGTAGGGATAGGAGTAGGGATTATAAAACTTTACTCCAAACTATTAACTAAAATGCTCTTGACGTTATATTTGTCTTATACATTATTTTTAAAATAGGCTTCATCTAACACACTTCATTATATACTCGTATATATACGTTGACATCAAATTGTTTTCAGTTTTTCACGGTCAAAAGTATTTTATTTGTTTTTGGGGTATTATGCCGTGTTACGCTTCCTCCTCCTTTAGCCAACGTTTCGAACAGCATTACAGTGTCCATCATCACATCTGCCACTGTCCGAAACGTCGGCTAAAGGAGGAGGAAGTGCAACACGGCATAATGTCCGAAAAGCTATTCAAGAGAATGAATTCAAATTGCTCAAATGAATGAATGGATTAATTAATTGCATGCATTTATACGAATTTCATTTCAGATGAAAGTACCACCTTGAAAGCGCGTCTAAAGGATGTAATTTTGGAGAACAATTAAAGTGCACCTGTGCCCCGTACCAAGTAATACAGCAGGCGAGGGCTAGGTGGGATGCCGCCCAGATTAACCGGAATACAGATAACATGTCCGGGTGTTCCGGAACAATGGGTGTACAAGTAGCAGTTTCTATTAAGTTTAGTTCCATTTTGGCAATTACATCGACTGAAAGAGACATAATGTTAAGTAATATAGCAAGTAAATGTTTTAATTTAGAACGCTCTTCTGTCTGTTGGTGATGGTATAAATATATGTAAATTGAATGGTTTTGCAGCAGAGACGGGTAGCAATTTTTGTTTTGATTCTCGCGACTTATTTACGTATCAAGTATGTATGAAAAAGAAAAGAAAATTAAAATCAATACGAAGTACATATAATATGCATAATATTGTAAAAAGTCATAATTATTATGTGTGTTTTAAAAATCATTGTCAAAAAAGGGGTTGTTAAAATGAGAACTTTAAAATTAGTAATACTAATAGATAGTAATAGTAACAGTAGCGGTAACAGTAACAGTACACAGTAAGGGGTTGTTAAAATGAGAACTTTAAAATTAGTAATACTAATAGATAGTAATAGTAACAGTAACAGTAATAGTAACAATAATGGTAAAAGTAATAGTAGCAGTAACAGTAATAGTAACAGTAATAGTAACAATAATAGTAACAGTAATAGTAACAGTAATAGTAATAGTAACATTAATAGTAACGGTAATAGTAATAGTAACAGTAATAGTAACAGTAGCTAGTGCTCATATTATGTAAAAGAATAAAAAATGTTTTCCCACGATGTTTGTCATATTTTATAGATAAGTCGAGTTTTAGATTTATTTGAATCATTAACGCCTTTCGGCTTTTACATAGTATATCTTAAAGTATTAGAAATAAACTATAATATGAGAAATGTAAGCAATAATGATCGTACAAAACAACAAATTATAGAAATACAGAAGTGAAGACCATGTTTAAATAACAAAGCAAAAGTGGTCTTGTGCAGGTAACGCAATATTGGAATAAATGATTGGAATGACAAAAGAAATAAACCCGATTAATATAAAAAAATGGGGTACATAGTAAATGCTTTTAGGCAGGTATATAATAATAGTAAGATATATTTCAAATTGAGAATTTGTGGACATATTATAACAAATAAATTTAATTTCCAGTGAAGAGCCATAAGTACGTGTAATACAACAAAATAATTATAGAAAATTCATAGGTACGAAATATTGGGAAAATTAAATTAAAGCAATATTTTTTTGATGTATCTAATAATACATAATTACGAATATATTTCCTATACTTAATGTATGTCTTAACGATCGTAAAATAAATATATTCACATAATCGTTCAGAAGCTGAGTTCACTTACTGATTAATGTGGTGTACCTGTTAGATAAGGCGAATTAATCTTAAATTAATGTTTTTTTGTTCTTACGAGAATAGTATCTATTTTATTTTAGAGGACCCCACGTGTTAACTACAACACGTGTAAATCGTTGGCGGTTTAATCGAACAATACGACATAACTTCGGAGAGCCGCAAGTTTCTCATAAAAAGTTAAATCCTCTAACAACAACAAGTTAAACACATCATATTTTCAAACAAAGCTTCGGGATAGCGCCGGATCCATTATTTATATAAACAGGGTGTTCAAATAATATCCGCATATTTATACAATCAGGCTGTCCCAATAACACCCAGATATTTATAAAATAAGGGTGTTCAAATAACACCCTCACGTGTATTAAAATGTTATAACCTATTTCGGCAATTACTCGTATTGTTGTGGAAACTGTGTACTGAAAGTATTTTCATGGTTTTGTGATTGTAGAATTATTCGTTGCCGTGGACACTGTTTACATAAATACTGATGAACTTCAACTTTGGTGTAAAGACCATTGAAGCACGGATTTATTTCTTAGTACTTTATATCGCCCTAAACGAGGCGGAGGTATAGGGTTCTACACGTCGTGAAGTACTTGAAATAAATGTGGCTTTAAATAAAGGTGCCGAATATTGATATATATTTAGGTACAGCATAAAGAACTAGTAAAAACAGCGTGAATGACATAATCGATTTTATTATAAGTGATTAAAAAACTGTTTTTATGACATTTTATTTGTAGTGTAAAGTTTAAATGTAATACACCTAATGTAACTTTAAATTTATCTGATTTTTAGAGACACTACTGAAAACCAGCTGAACTCCGGGCTCCGAAATGTATAGCCGAGCAGTGATCTTTTCGTCAATTGCTAAAATAATATTATGTTTAAAAATAAGAATATTTAAAATAACTTATTGACAAATAAATGTTTTCATTATTATTAAATAAAAACGTGTAACCCAAATAACTTATGAGCAATAGAAATAATAGTAATGATTCGCTTTATTTTCACTGTGTCATTTTTGTTATATATCACAATTCAAGAGCGCTGCACAAAGTCTACAAGTATATATACCTTAACTGTACATTACTTTTTAATGCTTAGCAGTTTAGTGATCAGCATCATCAAAACGACGGCTCATTCCGGGGTTAGTTTTGGCAACCTTCACAAATGTTCTCCATCGGTTCCTGTCCGGCTCTTCAGTCTTTCTAATTCTGCTCTAATCCTCTTCCACTCTATCACTTCACCTCTCCTCGGTCTGCCTGGGCACCAACTTGGTCATGATTTTGGGTGTCCTGTCACTCGGCATTCTTTCCCCATGAACAGCCCATCGCAATCCTGGAGACCTACAGAAACGGTGGTTTTATTTTTAATTGAATTCTCCAGTCTCTGTCTCGAGTACATGTTTTGTTTGATTCTGTGGGTTACATTTTCAAACATTTGGTAGAGCTTTGCGATCAAACAGATCTTATTTGTTTTTCAACACTTCAATTAGTTAATTTCTTTCGTAGCATATCCTATATTTATTTAATATTTCTTATGCTTAAATATTTACACAATAATATATTTTCACAATGAAAGACAAAATTTTGAATTGTTAAAAATCCCTTTCATCCAGGGAATAAACCCATTAAACACACAGAATAAAATTTATTCTATGCGACCTTTCTTGAATGTTCCCATTCCACAATAGTTGCGGGCCGCCCTGTCCCGCTAGGTAATGAAGTGGGCGGCGATGAAATCCTGTTTAATCCTTCTGCTGAAACACTCGCCAGCTTGTTGTTCTCAAACAAACCGCATTTGGCCACCCCGCCCGCCGCCGCCCGTCCTCCTGTTCTCCGCCGCCGCCCATTCACCCCCTTTCGAGAAGGGAAGCGGGAAGCCTTACATCCATACGTCCCGGGATTGAGCGCCGCGATAAAACACTCCCCTCCGACTTCAAATGCAGTTTAAAACTGCGGTGACGTCGCATCGTCTAATTATATGAATTTTGTAATTATTTATAAAAAAACATATTGTTCGAAGTCTCTCAGTGGAATCGATTGTCTAATTTAAAATAGGATTTGTCTCAGCGCGCGCAAATAGCTTAGTGCGCGCGATTGCTTGTTTAATTTATTTTTATTTCGAAGTCAGATCACCCCGAAATGAGTATGGTAGCCTTTATGACTCATATAGTTAGACGCTCTAATTAATTATTATATCACCACACTGTGAACTATGCTTTTTGCAATGGATAAGTACAAGTGGACATTCATTAGAGCTACATTTAATTTGTCCATTAAGATAAATATCACCTCTTTTACATTTGCCGTTTATTGTATTAAAGTTTTTCGTGTTAGCATTAACTGACCAAATAATATTATGTAAAAAAAAACTGCTGTTCTGCACCTGCTGGAGCCAGTGGAACTATGGCATCTCTGATTGGGGTATTTTGTGAGATTGAAGGGAGTGGGGAGGGGAAGGAGAAGAGAAAGGAAAAATTTGGGGTCGAATGTTCACCAAACATTGCTAAAGCTGTTTCAAGCAACGTTTCTAATCAGAATTATAATCTTTCACCAGAGCGAAACTGAGATTTTTTGTATACGTTATTTTGAATTCGATTACGAATTGTCAATTAAATATTGATACTAAATAATAATTGGAAAGTTTACGAAGCACTGGCAGGCTATCAAAGTACCCTTATGTAAAAAGCACACCTTGAAAACTGTAGCTATAACGGTGTAATGCAACCAGAAGTTTACCTTGCGCGCTGGCTGGATGCGAGAACCTGACACGTACACGTAGCTACACCTAGTATACTAGCAGTTAGAACTTTAGAATTTTCTCCACCACCTCTCACCGCAGTGGATGTCTAGTGTCTAGTGTCTAGTGGTGCCATTGCCGTGATGTGATGTACTGAAATGAAGACGCCGTTTCCGGTGGTGTGGCGAAGACTTATTCTCCCAGGTTTCAATTAAGTCATCGGTTGCTTTTACGGGAGACTAATAACCTCGTGATTGCAAATGATGATTTCGAGAAATGAAGACGTCCACGATAATTTCATAGTCCTTTTAATATTCACTATATGAATACTTTCAAACCGTTTTATCCATTTGTTGAGCGCAATATGTTATAATAATAATAATAATACTTGGAAGATTTATATAGCGCCGTTTTTGTGAAAAATCACCTCAAGGGCGCCCACTTAGAATAGATAACATATCGCACCTCACTGAAAAAGTTACGAATTTACCAACAGTGGCGGTTTTTAAACAGGGCGCCATTCAAATTCAGTGCTCGAAAATCCACTCGTCTGTACCTATTAATACTGCCCGAGAGCGAGTCCCAAATGAATCATGAATGACATGCGATATGAATTCAGCATCTATGAAACTTTCCGTTCTAAGAAATATTTCAAACACAAACTTACTTCTGGAGCTTCAACGGCAAACCGTGGAAGCATGCGAATCATTGGAATTTGTTAGCTGCCCAGGTGCGCAGCGACTATAGGATTTGTTAATACAAAATTTTGTGCGGAATAGCATTTTGCAAGAATCATTAAAAAAAATTCTGTAATTATCGTATTTTATGTTGGTATTAACATAAGTTAATTACTTAAAATTTAATTTTCTTCAGTTTCTTGTGTAAATTATGATTTTTTAATAAAAATATTTTTTTATAACCTACTAATATAATAATATACGTTAGCCAAAGACGGTTTAATGAATCGTCAAAATATATTTTATTTCTAGATTAATACTCTCTGGTGCAGTTTTATCATTAAATTCCTCTAAATGGGAAAGATCTACACCTTCTTCTGCCTTCTATTATATAAAAATAATTATTAATTGTTTTTTTGTTTAATTCGTAGAATTCCATTTAATTTTTTTTTAATATTAATTTAAATCAAATTTAATAATTTTATTATTAAGTTCTGCAAGTATTTTTAGTTTTTATTATTGTGACAGCTGTTCGGGCGTTTAAGGCCATTTTCAAATTGTCTAATTTTCAACACTTTGAAAATGGCCTTAAATGCCGAAACAGCTGTCACAATAATAAAAACTTTAAATACTTGCAGAACTTAACAACAAAATTATTAATTTTGATCAACATTACATTAAAAAAAAAATAATAAAAAAAAAAATAAATAAATAAATAAATAAAAAAAAAATAAATAAATAAATAAAATAAAAAAAAGATAAATAAAAATAAAAAATAAATAAATAAAAAATTTAAAAAAAGTAAAGTAAAGTAAAATAAAGTTAAATAAATAAAAAAATAAAAAATATAAAAAAATAAAATAAAAAAATAAAAATAAAAAAAATAAAAAAAATAAAAAAAATAAAAATAAAAATAAAAATAAAACAAAACAAAAAAATAAAAAAAAATAAAGTAAAGTAAACTAAAAAAAAGTAAAATTAAGTAAAATAAAATAAAATAAAATAAAATAAAATAAAAATAAAATAAAATAAAATAAAATAAAATAAAATAAAATAAAATAAAATAAAATAAAATAAAATAAAATGAAATAAAATAAAATGAAATAAAATGAAATAAAATGAAATAAAATGAAATAAAATGAAATAAAATGAAATAAAATGAAATAAAATGAAATAAAATGAAATAAAATGAAATAAAATGAAATAAAATGAAATAAAATGAAATAAAATGAAATAAAATGAAATAAAATGAAATCATATAAAATAAAATAAAATAAAAATAAAGAAAAATAAAGAAAAATGTTCCGGGCGGGGGGTGTGTGTTTGTTTTGTATCTACAGTTTTATTTATAGATGGGGGAATTTATAGATGACGGAATTTATAGATGAGAGAAATTATAAATTAGTTATATTATAGATGAGGGAATTTATAGATAAGGGAATTTATAGATGAGAGAATTTATAAATGAGTTCATTTATAGAAGAGGGAATATATCTTGTCTTATTAGGTAAAGTCACAAGGAGGAAATTTATAAATGGTTATATTTTTGGTATACTACTCAATAAATGTACAAAATGGAAAAAAATGTTAATTGTCGATTTCCCGAAAATTAAAAAAATATATAAATATATTAAAGAAACACCCGGTCTCCGTGGTTGAGTGGTTACAATCCTCGGCTACATAACCGGAGGTCTCGGGTTCTAATCCCGGCGTCCGCAAGCAAATTTTATTTGATTAATTTGTGTTATTTTACAAATTTATTAATATCAAATAATATTGCGGGCACATTCCAGAGTGGTAGATACTTTCAGTATCGCCCTGGTGAAAGATCACCATTCAGAATATATCGTCACGTTATTCATAACCCGGGAATGTTTGCCATTCTTTCTAAAAAAGGATCAAAATTCATTTATTTATTTGTAAGAAACAAATAGATTTAAATACAGATTTACATAAAACGAAGTTTAACAAAAGGTAAGCCAACAAAGTTTCTTATGCTACCAGTGATTAAGTAGAGATGTTTTATTTGAAATGTTGCTTGAAATGGCTTTACTCATGTTTGGTGACCAGATCTTAAAATCCAGGTTCTTCCTTACCTTCCCCTCCACATCTCCTTCCCCTCCCCACTACCTCCAGCCTTACAAGATGCCACAATTGGGGATGCCATCATCTCACTGGCTCCAGACGGTTGGGAGCTGTTGAGACTGTTGTGCGATACTTACATAAAAATAAGTAATGTTAGTGTTCATGGGTTATTAAAATGCGCAAGCGGGGTCTGCCAAATAAGTAGGTAACCCTTACAAATTGCACAAAGGAAATCGGTCTGATAATTCACATTAGACTATTTGGCAGACGCCTTTGTGCATTATTTGTTAAGACGGGGCTTGTGGGGATAATCCCGGATAAAGAAGAAACGCCTAATAAGAAAGAATAAGTAGCCGCCAGGATTTATTGTTCCAATATTCCTTTTACCCGAAGCATTTACATAATTCCCCAAAACTCAACTTTCTGATCGACTTACTGGAATACTAATAAACCAACATAACAAGCAAAACCTTTTGTATGCTGGGAACGAACGTCGAACCAAATGTACACGAAAGCAATAGCGCACTATTTAAAGGAAAATGCCTGGATCTAAAATTATGACTTCAAAGACATTTGATTTCATTTGTACTATATAATATGTAGGTAGATATGTACCCTTCTGAGAAATCTGATGGACTACGTGCTCTGCTGAAGCGCAGAGGAAAAACTTTGAGTTCGGGTACGGAGGATGGATTTTCAATGTGTAAACGTAGTTTAAGAGGAACGTGTCTAATTAATTTTGGATTTGAGGCGAAAATACCCATCCATACTGAATGACACTTTTTTTTTTAAATTAGAGGTTTAGTTAATATCTAGTACGTATGGGAAGCATTTTATTTGTTTTTGTTTTAAATTATGAACAATAAGCCATGAAGGAAAATCAATTTTCATAATTTTAAAGTCAACTAAGAAAATCTTATGAAATTCTAAAGGTTAAGAGAATCTTATGGAATACAAAAGGTTAAGAGAATCTTATGAAATACTAAAGGTTAAGAGAATCTTATGGAATAATCGGATGGGCGGAAATTATAATACTTACATTAAACCACTTGAAATATTTCAAAAATTAATACTAAAAATAATGATACATAAAGAAAGTACCTTCCCCTCCATACAATTATTCAATGATGCTAAACTGTAAGATATAAGAAAAAAAATATTGTCTACAGTGACTAAAATACATATTTTCAAGATAAAAACTATTCCCAAAAAACGAAAACCGCTTTAGTAACAGAATAAATAATATACTTGAAGTGCCTGTGCAAAACTAGGCTAGCGCAGAGACATGCTTTTTTTTATTGCTCCCAAAATTTATAATTTACTATCCACAGAATTAATGTCCAAACATATCGTCTTTAACACAAATAAAAATATTATAAAAAACTGGATTAAAACCAAAGATATCAATCTTTTCCTGCTATAATTGTACATTTTCCCCATATTCTTTTCTTTTTTTTTAATTTTCCATTTCTTATTTAACTTATAATTTTTATTTAACTTACCTTCAACATCCATGGATTAATACAAATATACTAATACACTGCCACTAACTAATACCAGGTATACCCACGCTCTGGCCTTGCCTATGTGGGATTATTTGTTTTATATACATTACAATTAGGTTTATTATTTAATTCCTTAGAACAGGCAATATGTCTAGTTAGGAATTAATATCGACCAGGCAAAGATAATTTCAATTTCAACGTACATGTACCTCAATTGATGATAAATTACTATGTTTTGCAAATACAAATGTCCCCAATGTAAATAAATAAATAAATGTGTTCAGATGTATACTCGTATAAGTTAGTATAAAAAAATATTAAAATAAATGTTTATAACCTTTGTACCTTGTTTGTTTAAATGTATGTATAAAAAAATAATTAATAAATAAATTTAAAAATATTAATAATTAAGTATGTATAATTATGTATGGAGAATTTACTGTGAAAGGAGGAATAAAAGTAACGATTTTATAAATGTTCAACAGTGAGTGTTTTTATTATATTTTTATTTTTTTTTTAGCGCCACGCAGCGGTAAAAAAGCGACCCAATGGACATTTGCAGTCTATCAAACAAACTTTATGGACGATTGTTGTTTTTTTAAAAGTACCACATTTTTGACAGACAATTTGAATGACATACGATTTTTTTTATATATTTAGCAAGAACAAAGTTTCAGGTTCAAGAACAAATTGTATGAACCCATAGACAAACAACTGAAACATTAAATTATAACTTTTTGTAAAACCTTTTTGGCTTCTACCCAAGGTCTTCAATTACCTTCACCGATTTTCAAAATGCATCTATTTTCAGATATGTTGGTATGTATTACATAGAATTTAAAAGATTACAGTTTGAGGATTTTGTCTTTTGAAACCACATACATTTCATAGAATTTTCAGCTAAAATATTTGCAGTATTGTTTGAATTAGCAGAATATATAGTGACGTTTAATGCTAAAATATTTGCAGTGTTGTTTGAATTAGCAGAATATATAGTGACGTTTAATGCTAAAATATTTGCAGTATTGTTTGAATTAGCAGAATATATAGTGACGTTTAATGCTAAAATATTTGCAGTATTGTTTGAATTAGCAGAATATATAGTGACGTTTAATGCTAAAACATTTGCAGTATTGTTTGAATTAACAGAATATATAGTGACGTTTAATGCTAAAATATTTGCAGTATTGTTTGAATTAGCAGAATATATAGTGACGTTTAATGCTAAAATATTTGCAGTATTGTTTGAATTAGCAGAATATATAGTGACGTTTAATGCTAAAATATTTGCAGTATTGTTTGAATTAACAGAATATATAGTGACGTTTGATGCTAAAATATTTGCAGTATTGTTTGAATTAACAGAATATATAGTGACGTTTAATGCTAAAATATTTGCAGTATTGTTTGAATTAGCAGAATATATAGTGCCGTTTAATGCTAAAATATTTGCAGTATTGTTTGAATTAACAGAATATATAGTGACGTTTAATGCTAAAATATTTGCAGTATTGTTTGAATTAGCAGAATATATAGTGACGTTTAATGCTAAAATATTTGCAGTATTGTTTGAATTAGCAGAATATATAGTGACGTTTAATGCAAAAATGATAACAATTATATAATGTTGTGTAGCACAAACTTGTGCTTTAGTTTCAGATCATGTCAAAAATACGGACAAACGGTAAGTGTTCGCTTTTATACCTACTAATTATATTGCTCTTATTCTGGGTGATTTTTGCTTGTTTTTGGGACTTTTCGTACACCCACAAATGTGAAACTAAAGTTTTTTTCACTGCGGTTTAACTTTAATGAATTTCAATATGTTCCTGTATGTATTTAATCTCACAATATGGATCTCTAATGTTCACATGCGCCTAGAAATACCAGATAGTAAAAGTGATAAAAATACACTTCATTTGAGTGTTGTCAATGAAAGTGAACCCAACTAGCTGTAAGTGACATAAAAAAGGTTCAAATATAAAACTTCAATTCCACTAATATCCAAAAGACACCTAAAGGGATTGGGTTTAACCAGGATGTACCTATTTATTAGCGACATAGCAGACACTAGGTTAGCACTGTTTCTGCGTCCAGACTGTGCCACCGAGCCTTTCTATCATAGCCCTCTTGCAGTGGGCAGTGTGTTAAATATATTCGCTGATTTCACGTCTCTGTTATTTACAAATACTTTCTAATTATCCACTTATTTTTTTGGGCGGTTTATGATTATCAGATATTATTTAAACATTACAAATAATTACGATTGTTACTTTTCGTAACATGTGAAAAAAAAGAGTGCCTATAGAGTTTAAATAACATTTTTAACTCAAAAAACTTGTTGGACTTGGTGATATGTTACGAAAATATTAATTTACTTATGTGTCTTAAAAGCTGACATTATTTTTTTTAAATGTATCGTACAAACGATACAAATGAAGCTTAGATAAATCGAATTTCCAATGTTCATACTAACCAGGTTGTCGAAATGTTTTCCGTTTTGCTGCTGCAATGACCAATCTCATGCACTCTCTTTAATGGTGTATATTTATGTACCTATATAAAGGAAAGGAAGGGAGAGGAGTATCTCCATTTCCCCGAAACCAACTGTAGAAAGCGTCGGGCCAGTTGTAAATTGTCAGAAAGCAGGTGAGGCTGTCGATTTTAGAACTATCTTTTAAGGTCTCGCTCGGTTTTAATACGGCTAATGGACTTTTTCAAAGAAGAGTCGCCTTTTCGTTAATTACAGGCAATCTTCCTTGTGTTCATTTTAACTTTATTAAAAAGCTATGCCATTAGGATCTACGCCATTCTGTACGTATAAGAAAAGTTTAAAAATACATTTTAAACAAAAACGAAATATGAGTTTGTATTAAACATTGACTAAACACAAGGTTTTCGTGGCACGAAATTAGGTTTCAATTTGACGCAAACACTATTTAAATACACAATTATTAGACTTAAGGGGAACGGCTGCGCGGCTTGTTTCATACAAAACTGAATTTTGGATTTCTGTCTGGCCGAAATTCTCACCAAACCGAATGATTTTTTTTTAAATCAAAAGGCATAGCAAATATTTAATACGGGTTAGAAGTATTTTTTTTTCATATTTTAAATTACATATTTATAGGCCATTAAAAAATAAAATTTTCACGATTTTAGAGACAATTTCGGCAATTATTTGGGGGTTATAGTGATAAAAAAAAATTGATAAATGATATGAAAATATAATAAAATGTATAATTAAAAAGTGTTAAAATAAGCATTATGATGGACGTAAATTTAAATTTAAAATTACTAATTTACGTTGGAACACAAATTTTCCGTACATAATTTAAAACATCGACCCGAAAAAATGTTTTTTTAAAGATGTAAAAAAAAAATTACGTTATTTTATAAAATCATGTTTACATATCAAATATGACAAATTAAACAAAACTAGCGTTAACCCCCAAATAATTTCCGAAGTTCCCTCTAAAATCATGAAAAATTGATTTCTTTAATGGCCTATTTTTCATAATTTAACACATAAAAAAATAAAATACTTCTAATCCGTGCTAGATATTTACTATACCTTTTTAATAAAAAAAAAAGATCATTAGGTTTAGGTGAGTATTTTGACCTCAAATCCAAAATTTAATTTTGTATGAATCAGACCGCGCAGCCGTTCCTCTCAAAGCTGTGCTAACTTTTCGACAAAAATCTATCGGTTTATTTATTAAGGAAATACATATCCATACATCCTTGAAATTACTGTAAAAATATGACGACGATTCATTACCTAAAAATGTATTTGTTGCTGGTAGTTTTTACTTGAGCCATGTGAGTCAGTAGAAACGAGGAATATTCCAGATACATTCTGTAAAAACAAAAGGCCGAACACGATACCCAAAACAAGTTTGCCGAAAACTTATGGGGTTTCGTCTTTCCAGTAAAACATCGAAGCCTTTCTTGTGGGATTCCTAACCTAGCTATTTCAGGGAGGGTGTATTTAATTTATCCGAATACATTAAAAAACTTTATTTCCTCATATCTGTTATTCGATATAAACCCACACTTTTAACGAATCCCGTAGAATTCGATATGCCATTACACATTCTGATTTTTTTTTTTTTAAGAATTTATTTATTCATATTAAAAAGTTTGAGTACAGAAATTATATGATTTTCGACTACCTAAATAGGAACATGCCCGTATTAAGGTATTCGAAGAATTATAATATTTGTTGTTTACCTACATATTGTGAAAAAATAAAATAATACAGCATAAATAGAAATAAAATCATTTTAAAACAATAACGGGTTTTTCATCGAGTGGAGCTAGATTATTTGAAACTATTTAACTCTGTGTAAAAGCGTCAAATTATGTTGTTTCTTTTTTATGTTATCTATTAGAATACATATGTTTCTTTACAATATTATTTGTAAATGTCCATGTTTAAAGCCTGTAATGGGCGTTAATAAATAAATATAAAGTTACACGTTGAAAGAAAAAATAATAACAGAGATTTGAAAAAAGGTAGTAAAATACAATAAAATAAGGTAAAATATGGACATACGTAAAAAAAAGAAGAAATTATTGATTTAAAATATAAATAATACGAGTAATTAACCCATTTTACTTTTTTAAGAAATTCAATGTAAATAAAATAAAATAATGTTATAATTTTTTCAAATGATTGATATTCACTTTGTGGCGTCATTATTAATAAATGAATTAAAAAATTACTCTGTATTCACCACTTTATTAATATACACATACGAGGTATTCTATATATTCCCGATGAAGAAACCATCGCTTTCGAAACATGTTGATATCTCTGTATATTAATAAAGTGGTGAATACAAAGAATTTTTATTTCATTTTTTAATAATGCTATTATTAAGTTGTGCAAGTATTTTAGATTTTATTATTAAATTTGAGTTACATTCAATTTAAAAAATATATAAATGGAGTTCTAAGGATTAAATACAAAAACAATTAAAAACGATTATAATGCTAAAATAATAGATAATATGTTAAACAAAGTGTTTACTAAAACTTATATTTATTCACAAATGGTTGACTATGGTAAACAATAGAGAAAAATATTATTTTTTACTAATAATACTACACTATACTAATAAGGATAAAGATGATATTTTAAATAAATCGGGGGTCTGTAAATTAATTTGTAACGCTGGTAAATTATTTTCATATGAAAGACTTTAATTAATTTCATTCTAATATAAATTTATTATTTATTATTTTATATTATTTTAAACATATATTTTTTAAAATTTTTAATTAATTGCTTACCCAATGTCATTACTTATTTTATATTTTGGTTTATGCGTGTAATTTGTCTATTCTAACATTATTATTTTCTACGTATATCGTTTGTCTATTCTTACATTATTATTTTCTACATATATGGTTTGTCTATTCTTACATTAATATTTTCTACGTATACCGTTTGTCTATTCTTATATTATTATTATCTACGTATATCATTTGTCTATGCTTGCCATTATTATTTTTTAGCGTAATAATAATAATAATAATAATAACAAAGCATTTATATAGCGCAGTTTTGTGTTATTTCGCTTCAATTCAAAGTACATTGTGTATCCTGGCGAGAAAAGCTTCGCTTTCGAAACACGTTGAAATTTGTATATTAAAAATAGTGGTGTAAACAAAGCAATTCTTATTAATTTATGAATTATTTATTATTTCAAAGATACTAGTCGAAAAATTCGAGATCCTTCCTAATTCAACAACAGTATTTTTATTTTTTGTTGGAACATTGATAGAAAATCCTTTTTAAAACTCGACAATGCTTAGTTGCCGAAGTTATTTGATATAGTTGTACAAGGACATCCAATACTTTGGCATTCGTGCTATCAAAGATAGGTTTTTATTACATATTAGCTGATGTGTACCCGGCCTTGCTCGGGTTTATATAAAGTTATGATGTTGTGAATTCTTGCTTGATATTAGGGTGCCATAATTGATTTGACAGCGGAAGTAACTATCTCCAAATAAATAAACATTCATTAGAATATTTTATTTTATTCCAAACGTTTATTTTTTGAAAATGTATCTAAATCATAAAGTTCTTAAGTAGGTGTTTTCCATTTTGAAAATATTCTACCCAAAAAAAACTTCTTCTTTTGAATATGCAATCTGTGGCCAATCAGAGTGTTATATCTATGGGCTAACCTAAATAAAACATGGCGGGTTCAATGTTTTTCATACTAATTTTAAAACGTTATAGCAACAGTTTTACATATTTGATTTCATTCAAACTACTCTCTAAACCTTCCCGGAACTGATAAGAACAAACTGTGCTATTTTCAGCGAAACTGAAATAGTAATTTTTGAGAAAATCGAGGACAGACAGACAGAAAAACATTTTTATATATTAAGACAAAATTGAAATTTAATAACGTTATTATTAAGTTTTGCAAGTATTTTAGTTTGTTATTATTATTGTGACGTTGTGTTAGTGTTGTTTCGGCGTTCAGTTTGAATATGAACTTGTAGATCTTACTAATAACATTATTAAATTTAGTTGACTTTAAACATAAAATAAGTGTTATATCTGTGGGCTAACCTAAATAAAACATGGCGGGTTCAATGTTTTTCATACCGCAACAACGTTATAGCAACCGTTTTACATATTGTATTTCATTCAAACTACTCTATAAACCTTCCCGGCACTAATAAGACAAACTGTACTATTTTCAGCGAAACCTGTCCAATAATTTTCGAGAAAATCGAGGACAAACAAACAAACTTACATTGATTTTTATATATATGGTTATGGTTGGTAATGTCATGTATCGATAAAAGTAGTAAGAGCTTATCACTGTGCTTTTTTCAAATCTAGCAGACGATAAGAGTACGATATTCCTGCATACACATTACACGGGCACAGGCACAGGCACAGGCACACATACGAGTACGTGCATTTTATACGACAGCCCGTTTACTACACCGAGATATCGCGAGCGATAAGATGAATGTATTATAAAGCGGTGAGCGCTCTGGATAACCCTCCAGAAGTAATAAAGAAGACCATTTTGGGTCATGAAAATATTTATCGGAAATCCATCAATAAGTGCTCCACGAAATAAGAATACACCAACGGAGCAAATAAAATCTTTTAACTGTTTGATATAAGTTTCATTATATTAAGATCCAAGGTGGCTGGAATGAGGGAAATAATAAACAGCTCCAGGAATATCCTCATCATGGATGCCCGCCTCAGTCCAGCCTCCACCATCGACTCATACTGGAGAAATATATTGGCCCCTCATAATTTAAATACCTTGAAGGATTTATTTTCATATACTTATTTAGTTTATTTTTTTTTTAAATCTTTATTTTATGTGTGATCTTATACTACTGTCTTTTATTATTTTATTTTTTCAAACTTTTGTACATATTTTGTATATTATATCTTCAACTTCTACAATCGCTTCTACAACGCAATCTACAACTTTTTTTATTTGTGCGAGAAGATATAAAAATGTTCACCCCTTAGAAATAGTTAGGATCCATGCGAGTTCTATAGTACCTCAATATTTTTTTTTTTTTTTTATGATTGTGTAAATAAAAAATAAAAAATAAAATGTGATAATAATAATAATAATAACAAATAAAAAAACAAAAAAAAATAATAATTTAAGAAGTATTAAAAAAAGCTCCCGAAACATCTTGATATATATATTAAACAGTGGTGTACACAAAGTAATTCTTATTAATTTATTTTCAAAAAATTCAAGCATATTCGTACTAGACAGGTGAGCCAGTGGCGGTTCGTGACTTTTGAGTGAGCTAGAGTGGTAATACTGAAAAATGCAACGTTATTGATGTTGTTGAGGCCGAAAATGTTTTTTTTTTCCAAATTTCGCCGCACCTACCATTTTTATCTCCGTACTTATTTACACACAGAGATTTAAATCTCCGTACAAAAATTTGAAATTTTGAAAAACAACAAAAAATCATTTTAGGCTTCAACATTAGTTTATTATTTTTCAATCTTAGCATTCTAGCTCGATCGTGGATGTGTACTTGTTCACTAAATCACGAAAGTTTCTGGTTCAAATACCGTTTGATCAATTTGTTTAAAGCAGTGATTCCCAAAGTGGTCCATATCGACCCCCAGGGGTCTATGACAACCTGCAAGGGGTCTACGTCAGCGAAAAAAAAATTTAGGGGTCCATGAAATGAAAATGGGGGTCCACGATAGTGGATCTCAACATACACCGATAGTACCTATTTACTTACATTATACTATCTTATAATATAAAGACATGTACATTATTTATAAAAGTACCTATGAAGTAAAAAAATTATTATATATGTTTATAAAATTGTGTAAGTTGTAGGATGTAGGCATTCGCTTTGTGATCACAATACATTTTTAACATGTAAAAACCTGCACATAATGATATACCAGTATCATCTTGTTACAAAAAATTCTTGTCAAATTTTTTTTCAGTTTCGCGAACTTGCACTGACTTGTTCAATTCGTCACTCTATAAATACAAATGTTAGACAAATACGTTTATTCGTTTCCTGAATCTTGAAAAGAAAAGTGCTAAGAAAATATTAAAAAATATATAAACTGGTAGTTTATCACACAAATTATAGTGAATCAGTGTTATTTTGTTTGAGAGTGCTGGAAAAAAGTAAGTACATTATTTTTTATTAAATTTTAGTTTTGTACTCGTACTTAGCAAAGATAGATAAATTACGCCAATCATGACTTCAGTTATTTGTAGTTTAATATTCAAATCATGCAAAATTACACGAGTACTCCTCAATAGTTTATTTTTCAAAGTTTTAGCAATCTGTATTATAATTACAGTGCAATCTCCGTAATGTTCGATGTTCGGATTACCGAAAATTTCGGATTATGGAATGTTTTCGGAAAAATCTAAAAAAAGACAACTGTACGCACATATTACGTATGTATTTAATTATTAACATACAATATGTTACCACTGAAAGATAAATTAAGAAAATAAGAAATCCACAACCTGTACAGCTGCGTGTTTTTTGAAAAATTTCCAATACACACTCTCATTTGTTTGTTTGTTTGTTTGTTTTTTTTTTTAATATAATTTAAATGTTTACATATAGGAAACATATTAAAAAAATATATATTTTGTAATTAAAGTACATATTTTGGCCGGTCACATAAATAAATGTGTGTCAATATTTACTTATTTACGGCCTTGCTAGGCATTTATTATTCTTTTATAAATACATATATCTTACCAAATAACTTCGCAAAAAAAGTTAAAAAAATGTACTTTTGTCCATTGATCGTTACACTGTGGGCCAGTTTGGATTACTGGAATGTTCGGATTACGGAAGTTCGGATTATGGATATTGCACTGTACATACTTCTCTACATTAAAATTAAAATTTTGTATTATTGCTAAAGTGGAACCTACAGTACATTCGACTGTCATGTGAATTTTTACACATGACAGTCGAATGTACGTAGAGATAAATCGCATGAAAATTTGTTATTATTATTTGTTGTATAATATTTTATTTTAACATTTTTTGTCATTTTACTTTCAAATTTCCTTAAAGTTCCATCATACCAAAACCTTAGGTAACATTCATAACATTCCCCTTCTCACACTTATTTATAATGGCTGTACGCCTATGCCTGCCATAAAATCTAAGACCATACAATTTAAATTTGACTGATTTTTTAATATACAGCTGCTCGACTTTATATCTTATTTAAATAGATTAATTTTGCACACAGATGATTGATGCCATGTCCGAATCTAAAAAGAAATGTAGACAGTACAGTGTTGATTATTTGAAGCTTGGCTTCATTCCATCATTGTCGGACAAACAATTGCCTATGTGCTTTTTATGCAAAAAAGTTTTGGGCAATGACGCTATGAAACCATCTAAGCTGCAGGATCATCTGAGAAGATGTCACCCTGATAAAACAGATAAAGATTTGAAATACTTTCAAACACTCAAAGATAAACTTCAGAAGAGACCCACGCTGGACAGAATGTTTGCTTCGACGTCACAAAGAAACGATGATGGTTTGCGGGCGTCTTACAATATCTCACTACTTATACCAAAATCCGGAAAACCGCATACTATCGGAGAGAAGTTAATTTTGCCATCCGTTGAAGAGGTTTTTAAAACTGTTTTACACAAACCTGCATCTGATATCATTAAAAGAATTCCCTTAAGCAACAATACTGTTGAAAGACGCATTGATGAAATGAGTTCTGATATTGAAAGCTTCTTGTGTAATTATTTGCAAACGACCCATTTCTCTATACAACTGGACGAGTCAACTTTACCTGGCAATGAAGCATTATTATTGGTATATGTTCGTTTTATTATGAATCAAGAAATCTACGAAGAACTATTCTTCGCAAGAACTTTGACAACCGACACTAAAGGTGAATCAATATTTCATGTTTTGAAGGATTACTTCATTGAAAAGGCAATCCCTTTATCAAACATAATATCAGTAGCTACAGATGGAGCACCTGCCATGGTTGGACGTTATCGTGGATTTATAAGCTATTTAAAACAAAATGTGCCAGAGGTGTTAGCAATACATTGCGTCATCCATCGACAACATTTAGTTGCTAAAAATTTGAGTGTTAGATTGCATGAATCTCTTCAATTAGTCATTGATGCAGTAAACCGAATCCGAAGCAACGCGTTGAATATGCGGTTATTTGCGCAGTTGTGTGAAGAAAATGACGAACACTTTCATCAATTACTCTTTCACACTGAAGTATGCTGGCTGTCGAAAGGCTTATGTTTGACAAGATTTTTTGCACTTTTTGAGACTATTTTAGAATTTCTGGATACTAAAGATAAAATTTTAAAAGACAATTTAATGAAGTTGAAAACAGACATCGCCTATTTAACAGATTTGTTTACAAAATTTAATATGGTTAATTTTCAGTTACAAGGCGACAGTCTTAATTTGATTAAAACAAAGTCCATATTATCAGCGTTTCTTGCCAGAGTTAAACTAATGAAGCAAAATATTGGACGGGGCGAATTTTCCCAGTTCCCCAATTTGTCACAGACAAACTGCCAGGAAGACGACGTTTCAACATACGTTCAACATTTAAATGCCCTCGATTCAGATTTTGAAACTAGGTTTGAGGATGTTTTGACTATGGTAATACCACCGTGGAAAATTAACCCATATGGAGACATAGAAGAAACTAATGTCATAATACAAGAGCAACTGACTGAAATAAGTACAAACGAAGAACTTAAGGTTCAGTTTAAGCACGGATATCAGCACTTCTGGCTGCAAAAAAACATACCCGTTACTTATCCTGTATTATGGAATATAGCGAGGAAATTTTTAATTTCCTTTCCATCGTCATACCTAGTGGAAAAGGGGTTCAGCGCTGTTACCAATCTCCTAACGAAAAAAAGAAACAGACTGGACATCAATGGCCGAGGAGATTTAAGATTAAACCTGACAAAATTGACGCCTAATGTTGATAATTTATTATTAAAGCATCAGGTTCATCCTTCCCACTAAAAACATTTACTTATTGCTAAGTTTATTTTATGTTACGTTTATTTTATATAACAGATACAAAATTTTATTTTAAGTAGTATTAATTTAAATTCAATTAATAAATGTATAAAACTTAACATTTGTTTTAACTTTAAGTTTTTAACACTAAACTTCACTACAGTTAGAAATTTATGAAAAATCAATAATCAGGTACGACGGCCTCCATGGTCGAGGGGTAAGGCTCTCGACTACGAATCCGAAGGTTGCGGGTTCAAATCCCGGCATGCGCAAGTAAATTTTATTTAATTAATTTGTATAGTTTCACAATTAATTAATTAAAAAATAATATATAGTATATTTGCGCACATTCCAGAGTGGAAGATACTCTCAGTATCGCCCTGGTGAAAGGCCACCATTCAGAATTGAAACGTTGCTTGAAATGGCTTTTAGCCGTGTTTGGTGACCAGATCTGAATAGCCAGGTATTTTCCTCACCTCCCTCTTCCCCTTCTCATTCCCCTCCCCAATACCTTCAGCTTTACAACATTCCCCAATTGGGGATGCCAAAGTCTTACTGGCTCCAGGCGGTTGGGAGTAGTTGGGACTCTTGTGCGGTACTCATATAAAAAAAAAGATAAGTAGGGGGTCTACCAAAAAGCGATAAACATGGCAAGGGGTCTACGACACAAAAGAGTTTGGGAACCTCTGGTTTAAAGGGTTAAAAAATATACGTTAATCTGACCTACTAATCTAATATACCTCCGTAGAACATTAAAGTAAATACCATACAAGTATATGCATACCTACGTACCGTAAGATACTTAATGTTAGAATTAGAATTAATGTTAGAAATTATTATAATTATATATTTATATAATTTATTGATTACATTGTGTAAGTTTTATACACACTGAAATCAATAAAAATGTTAAAAAAAAAATAAAAAAATAAATAGATAAATAAATAAATTTTAAAAAATTTTTTAAAATTATATCAAATAAATAAAATAAAAAGTAAATAAAGAATAAATAAAAAATAAAAAAAAATTCTTACATTCAAACTGAATATACTCAGTCTCGTAAGATTTATGTAAATTACAATTGTATAAAAAAATAACCTGAATAAAGAATTCCAAAATAAAAACTAGCCTTTTAGTTTTAAGAAAATATAAAACTACCTATACATTTATTTTTTCTGTCAAAAGTGTGTTATGCGTAGTCTAAGTATGCGGATTATTCCTCAAGGTTATATTGACCAGACCGGATTCAGCCACATTATGCTTAATTAACTGGAAAGTCGAATATTCTCGGACAAAAAATATGTTTACAAAGCAGTGATGACCAGTTTTTTTACTTTACAGGATGGTTAAATATTAAATGGACTATTTTTAATTCGGAACATAACAAATTTTACTTTTTATTTTTACCGTATTATCTTATATTATCCATCCAATTATAATAGGTAGTAATGAAGAAAATTTTTGCAATAATATGGACGTGTTACTTGAATTCATAGTGATGCATTTTTGTATCCATGTCATAAAACTAACAATAAAACATATACATAATATTAATATCGGTAAAAACTTCCTTCTTCTTTTGGCGCTCATAACATTTTTTAATTTAATCGTATATAAGTATCTGTCTAGCATTACCATCTCTATTAACATGTCTAGCATTACCATCTTTATTAACATGTAGAATATGATATACTCGTATATGTATGTATATTACCCTCAAACTGATCAGAGGCATACAAATGCAGCTGTGATGTATCACATACATACTCGCCCCACTGCTGTTCAATATCGGCTTATGCTCTGATTTTGTAAATAGTAACATTTTGTACATAATTTAGTCTGAAATGTAAATATGTTAGTTGTAAGCCTCTATCACTGGTTTTAAGTCACTAGCTACAGGCCTTAGTTGCAAGTCGCTATCTATATAAGTCTTAGATGCAAGTCACTAATTATAAGTCTGAATTAGGTATTTTCTAGTTATAAATCTTAGCTGTAAGCCATTAGTAATTAATCTAATATGTAAATTATTATATATAAGTCTAAGTGATAAGTTATAGGTTAGATAAATTATGTTGTTAAGCGCCTTTGAGGTGATTTTCTCACGAAAACGGCGCTATAAAAATAATACATTTAATTATTATTATTGTTATTATTAAAGGGCAGTGGCGTGCATTACTCAATAACCAATGGTAGGCTGTGTAGTTTTTTCAGTTTGGGTATGAATTAAACTTTGAATGTTTGGAAATGACTATTTTTGATCGTTTATTTCTTAGATATACAAACAGGACATTTATTAAAACATAATTACATTTTTTTTAAATGTAAATAATCAATATAAATGTCTCTAGACTAACGCGTCTGCAATATATGTATTAGACTACACATAAAATCAAAATGTAAATATAAAATTAATTATTAATTGATAAACTAAAGTTCTTAAAAACTTAAGACAAGATTTTTGTGCATAGCGCAAAGGGTAACAATTATTTTTATAAACAATAATTATTAGCCTGAAACACTCATCCAAATTGAAAAAAACCTTTCCGAGCAAAGATAAATGTCGCCGGCAGGACTCGAACCTGCACCCTTCTGATGTCCGGTCAGATGCTCTACCGTTGAGCTACGTCGGCTTATCGCAAACCCGCCAAGTTAATCAATATATACTAGTGTTTCATTCAATAATTACTGTTTTTATTATATTTCACCTGTAAACAACCAACTTTATTAGTATGAGAAAGGCTTGTAACGGCTAAATCCCTCAAATAGATTATTGAATGAAACACTAGTATATATTGATTAACTTGGCGGGTTTGCGATAAGCCGACGTAGCTCAACGGTAGAGCATCTGACCGGACATCAGAAGGGTGCAGGTTCGAGTCCTGTCGGCGACATTTATCTTTGCTCGGAAAGGTTTTTTTCAATTTGGATGAGTGTTTCAAGCTAATAATTATTGTTTATAAAAATAAAATTAATTAGTCTAATTTTTCATTAGACCTACACCACCTTCTAAAATAAACATATTCAGTGCGGCGGACATAGGAAATATAATACAGGAAAAATACAAAAATGAAAACAATATCAGTAGGTACTATCACTGAATAAAACAAACAAAACAATAAAAATAATAATCTTCTTAAAGAATATTATTTCTATTTCTCAAGTCCGCAATTCAACGAGATATATTTTGAAACAAACAATATTAAGCTTTTAGACCTATGATAATTAGACAATTCATCTCTTCAAATCTAATCTTCATATTATCCTATTTTAACAAGATCTTCAACAAACTACACCCTTAATATCCCGTTAAAATATACCACCCACGGACAGACATTTTAAATACTACACAATCACATGCATACATCATTAAAAAAAGGGGGAATACACCAACACATTTAATATATCGGTCTGGATAAAATCAAAAGGTACAGATTTTTTCATAAATTAATTACACCAAATCAAACATTTACATTTAATCTAAATAATTAATTTGTGACAATTATTTTTATAAACAATAATTATTAGCCTGAAACACTCATCCAAATTGAAAAAAAAAAAACCTTTCCGAGCAAAGATAAATGTCGCCGACAGGACTCGAACCTGCACCCTTCTGATGTCCGGTCAGATGCTCTATAGGCTAATAATTATTGTTTATAAAAATAATTGTTACCCTTTGCGCTATGCACAAAAATCATGTCTTAAGTTTTTAAGAACTTTAGTTTATCAATTAATAATTAATTTGTGTTTTTGTCTTTTTTAAATATTTTTGTTTTACTTTTAATATTCTTAAATATAATTGTATAACTATTTCACAATAAATATCATAAATAAGTGTCACCTCCAGTATAGGTTCTCCTAGTTCATGTTATGCCATTATATAGATGTTAATAATTTACAGTACACACACATCATTCCATATAATAATTGCCTCTATTATAAAAATTGTCTGTAAATAAATATAAATAAATAATAAAATATTCGAAAATTTGTCATGGCCTGGTAAATAACCTAGCTTTCAAATTCTTCACTAAATTCTTTGAAACAATACATTTTTATTAGAAAATTGGATTTAATTTTTTTTTACATAATTTCTTCTTATGAATCATTTTTCTTGTGGTAGGCACAGCGTTTCAGGCTTTATGGACTGCACGACACTGGTAAAGGGATTTATCATGGAGAAATCATAGGGTTGGTATCAAAAGACCTATTCACATCTTGCTCTGGTCTGCTTTTGATAGGATTTCTAATATTGTTGAGTTTGTAAGTTTCCTAGGTATGAATTATTATTCTAAACTAGCATATATTTTTAACATTAATTACAATCCATCTTGTAAATAGGATAGCCTTTTCAGAGATTTCGGGCAACTAGGATTCGACATTTTATATGCTTGTACACCACTAACACGAAGAAAAAAACGATTAGAATGTGAAAACTGGACTATGTATTTTTCTAAGGTTTATTATTAGGTGCTGGAATTTTTCCAGTGGATCAAATTCCCAAATTAACCTCCACATCACAAATGGAAGTGTTTCTTGTTGGTATTTTTTAAATTATAAAAGTCTAACTAACTAATCATCACGCCGATTTTCCTCAGAAGTAGGCCTAGAGGACGGACCACCAAACAATTCGATCTTGGCATACACTTCTTGCTTCATTCAGATTCATGCATCGTCTCATACGTCAAATTCTGTTATTCTAACTTCTGACATAGCCCGACTCAAGTATTTGATTCACTTGATCGTACCATGACTTCCTCGAGCATATCTGGCTTCTTCTTCTTATATTCGCCTTATACTCCTTTCTTCGTTCATTCGCTCTACATGGGGAAACCATCTAAGCGTCCCTTTCTTAATCTTTCTCATTACGCTCATATCAGCCTTGCATTCTTCACGAATCTCAGCAATTTTCACATGATCATACATGTTTTTTACCACACATTCGCCTCAGAGATCTAATTTATACAGCATTCAGTATACTTTCATCCTTTCCCTGCCAGTTTCATGCATAACTGCCATATGTTAAGGTTGGTATCAGCACTACATTGTGGACTGCTAGCTTCGCTTCTTTGGGCAAATTTTTGTTATCGCCAACCGCGTTTAATCTCCCGATAACGGAGTTAACCTGCTCCAAGTATTCACCATTCACAACTATATTGTACACTGTTTTCGCACTCATATTCACAATTATATTGCATACTAGTGGTGGGCGAAGCGGCTCGTTTTAGTGAACCGGATCACTAAATCAGCTCTCTGTAAGGACAATCCATATGAAAACTGGACGAAAAAAGTATCGTGTAAGAGCGTCTGAAGGACGTCTTTAGGAGGGCCAATGGAGGGAGGGACAGGGCATGGTGCGGGGGGATGCGAACCGTCGTTCAATCGAGCCGGATCACCGAACCGGTACACTACAAAGAGCTGATTTAGTGATCCGGCTCACTTAACCGAGCCGCTTCGCCCACCACTATTTCACACCGCTTTCGCACTCACATTTTCTTGTATTAATCAGCTAGCGGATGTACTTCGTTCATTCTAGATGCGAGGTACTGTAGATCTCCCATTACAGTCCATCCAAGTCACTACGACATTACGAATTACAGATAGAAGACTTGTTTCTGTACTTTTATAGACAGCCCTGAAATTGTCAGCTTAATTAAATATAATATTCCAACTACAACTACTCGACCTAAAATTTTATTCAATTGTAACAACAATTTCAGGACTTAGATATTCAAAAATTCTCTATTACCTAGACTCCACGCAGAAGGAAATACATATTCAGACAAAGTAGATATGTTTAACTGTTTGGAATACAAATACAAAGAGACGATTATCGCATACATCCTCAACAATTATTAATATATGTGTCTAGAGTATAAGTGTCGGTGAATGTGAGATATGTTTTAAAAATTCAAATCTGAAAGTACGGGAATGGTACTTACACTATGGTATTCCTGTGTTTGTTCGTTATTTTCACTATGTACCTGTTTTGTACCTGATTATCATAACTAACTATACATGTAAAAGCCCATATAGGGCGTATTTTAATATATTTTTTATATGAATACCGCACATGAGTTCCAACTGCTCCCAACCGTCTGGAACCAGTGAGACTATCGCATTCCCAATTGGGGAATGTTGTGAGGCTAAAGGTATTGGGGAGGAGAAGGAGAAGGGGAAGAGGGAGGTGGGGAAATACCTGGCTATTCAGGTCTGGTCACCAAACACGATTAAAAGTCATTTCAAGCAACGTTTCAATTCTGAATAGTGATCTTTCACCAGGGCGATACTGAGAGTATCTTCTACTCTAAAAATAATAAATAAATAAATTTTATGTAAGCATTGTGAATGTAGGTTACTGAAAACACAGTCGTATTCAGTTATGTGCCAGTTGCTATATAATACGAGGAATTTAACGTGATTAGTCTCAATACCGTATCGTTGGTAGTAATACATCTTTATGATTTATTTAGAATTAACGTCTCCCTTCTGGCGTCACATCTTTCACCTCACACCTTGCTGATTCTCACCAATCGCTCGGAAAGCTTCTCCAAATAAAGTAAACCATTCGAACACATATTTCCTGAAAGTTTTTCGTGGGACGAGAAATTTAGCCTGCCTTTGTGATAAATAAGGTGTCAGAGGAAAACACAATACGTCCAATAGCGTCCATCGCGTCTCGTAACGCAAGTCGGAAAGGAAGAATGCGCTACGAAAACAAAACTGGGAAAGAAACAAAATAACAAAAAAACCTCGTCTGAACAAAATAAAAAGACTAAGCACTGAAGTGGCGAGTTTGCTATCACAGAACTTATTGGTGTATCCCAAAATACATTCAGTACACGGTGTCTCTATATTCGCAGTACCAAAAGTTCTTATTTATTTGTTACTAGCTGAAGTACCCGGCGTTGCCCGAGGATATGCGTTGAAGTAAACTTTTGAGGTTGTGATGTGTTACCCTTATCCCCACACAATTATTTTCCTTCTATTTTGAACGTCATAAAGCAAAATTTCATCAAGAAGAACCAACATTTTGCTTTACGGGGTAGAAAACGGTGTGGTTTTTAGAAATCTCATGTAGACCGCGACCATCCTCTTATTTTGATGGTGAAGTTTGAACATTTTCGTCAAGCTCGAAATAAAATTGTAGATTTGTATTTGTATAAAAAAAAAAAAACCTACCCACCCACAGACACTATTTTTTTATGTATATAGAAGATCATCAAATGATATGGCGTCATCTTCGCTATATTAAATTTAACATTTAATTTTGTTTATTTAAATAATTTTCGTTAAAGATTTTTTTTTACTAGACAGTACAAAGCCCATAAAATGTTTTAAAAACTGCACAATTGATGTGACTTTTCCTTAGGCGAGGTAGCTGAAGTACTAATTTCTTCATCTTCGTCTCAATAAATCCTATAAAATCCTCCAAAAAACCAAAATATTGAATAATTGAAGAAAAATTGTAATTTATACCCAATGAGAACTTCACAGACTCCTTTCTACCGAAAACATCAAATCATACCAAGCAGGGCCCATTGTTATTTGAGTTATTCTCCTTTATACGCGTTACGGAACAACTTTCGTATCTCTTACTAACTTCACCATTAAAATATTATCTGAGCCAGAGGAAATATTTGACCGGCCGACCACACACACGACTGTGGTGATAAACGAGCGGCGTTCCCCACGGGACACATTTGGGACCAGTGCTATTTATTTTACTCATAGTTTACAATTTACATTGTTAATACCTTCAGGCATTTAAGTATTTTACCCGTCGACTATAATTATGAAATATTTGCTGTGTTGAAGACTGCCATGTTGCACTGTTGAATAATTCATATTTTTTTTATATAACAAATAGAAACGGCTAGATTTTTATTACAATATATTTGACTTATTCGTGTCGGAAAAAAAGATTAATTCACAAAAACTTTCAAATTCAAGAATAAATAACTCGTATTAAAGTGGTTATATATCTCTAAATGAGTCTAAACTAATTTGGTACAGCCCTTCATAAACTAAAATTCTGAGGAACGGTTTATTTAGTAAAACATGTTTAAATACAGATCATCGCGTAGGAGTATAACAAATCTCGGGACTCCGTGTTTTTGAACTATGGTCCACCAGTACGAGTATAATGAACTTTTCTACAATCTGTCCTAGTTGGCCAGCTCTCCGCTAGCCGGGCAACTGGCACTACTGCTGGCCGGGCAACTGGCAGCCGGGCAAGGGGCAGCCGGGCCGCCCTAACTGATCATCCCCCCGGAGGCGCTAAAGAGTTCCCTTTTCCGTTCCTTGCCGCCGGTGAAAAATGCCCCGACCCCGAGTTACAGACAAACTTTGGACGCGAATTGATTCGAGTGGGAAAACTTTGCCGTTTTATTACGGTTCAACTTACCCCGCGTCCGCTCTGTGCCGTAATTCCTTTAAGGCTCGAACGGGTGCGATCGGGAAAACCCTTGAAAAAACTTTCAAAGCAAACTCACTTTATAAAAAGAGTAAATACCAATCCAAACACATTTCTTTCGATCTTAAATCAAGTGTCGTTCTTTTGATTTCGTGTCTTTTGCTCGGATGATAATTAAGTCGGGTTAGCACAGTCCTTTAAGGTCATTCTGTGTTTACAGTTCTACTTAGTGTTTTTTTCTACTGGTGGTATAATAAGTCCCCGTCTGAGGTGAATTGGATCGGGCTCCGTGGAGATCAGCCGCTCGTTCGTGCTGCTATTTTAGATTGTCTTTTTATTTGTTCTTACGGTCGAGATCCCCAAATATCATCAAAGAAATGTTGGCAAGGGAAAAATAATAAGTTCAATGAGATTATTCAACGTAGATGGTGTGCTTGATGAATGGTAAATTGGCTAGACGCAAGTTTTCCTTTGCTCGTGTTCCGTTTAACTGACAGAAATATTATATAAGTGGACGTGAAGCCACTGAATTATTTTCTTTGTTGATTTTATGTTTTGTGCGATTAGCTTTGAAATTTTAATCAAACTTCTAAAAATATTTATTAATCCCATTTTCTTAATGTTATGAATGAGCATTTATACGCGTATTATTATGGCGTGATTTTTTTATATCCGTACGGTACCTATACGCATATCCACAGTCTGACATTTAATAGTAGACAAAAGATGAGGGTGCTGCGTTCGTTTAAAACGTCTTCAATGGAATCACTAAGATTGTTTATAGGAAAATGATTGTAATTTTGAAAAAAGCACATTGGTCCAAGTAAATATTTTTTGCTTTAAGAAGTGTTCAGTGTACATTTCGAAAGAAGACGATTTAAAGTCATATTCTAAGACATTCTTATATTTAAGCTTTTTTCATTATTTAACGCTTTACAAGAAAGATAATTACATGAAAATGCGATTTTTTCGTATTTATGTAATTTATGTATCGAAATAACCATGAATATTAGATGTTGGATAAATAAATAAAAAATCAAAACGAATTTTTTTTTTCAATACATGATAAAATGAAATGTGATGTTTTGGGATGTTTCTTTAAAACAAACTGTCAAATGCGAATACGTGAAAACATTTTAATGTGAAGAGTACTTTTCTAGGACGAAGTGAGTAGCTTTGTGTTGCCATAATAATGGTATTTTCTGGTTGCAAAATAATAAATATCTACAATTAAATGCCAAGCTGTACATACATTCAAGCTTAAAACAATTTTCTGTGTTATGCAAATATGAGTTTACTCCCTTGGCGCTGTGTCAACTTTCAATAAAAGTTTTTGATCATTAATTACAAATTCTACTTGGCCCAAAGGACTTTAACGCAGTAATTAACTGTTCAACATGTCAAAAAATCAGCAATACAATTAGGTAATTCACAGTTTAACCCAGTCATCGTATTCTATCGTCTTTTCAATCAATTCTTTCAGTGAAAATTACAAATGATGGACTCAATAACTCGGGTAAATATTTAAAAGGAGATTTTGCAATCCACAAACGTATATTAATCTATAATTCGTTCGGATTAAGCGGTTTTTGTAACTTGGCATTATGATTTGGACCCTCGGGGTTGGGTAGAGGTGACATAACGCCGCACAGTATGATTTTCAAATAACCTTCTCTTTACCCTATAATAATAATACATCGGTAAATATTCTAAGTTGACCTGAAAGCCCATATTATTTGAACGCCACCATCAGAATCACAAACTGGACAAATACAGAGATTTAAACATTGCGAAATAAACGTCACGTGCCGGGAGCCCAGAATGTCCTTGGATAAGTTTTATTGCGATATATTTTCCCGTCGTGAGATGCATTCAGATCTCGGGCGAGCGACCATAATCCATCAAGAGCTTCAAGACTGACTGGGCAGGGGTGGGGGCGGGGTGGGGGCGGGGTGGGGGAGAGGGCGGGTCAGGGCCGGAGAGGGAGATTGAGCTGGGGACAGGACCCGAGGATTTTCTCAAGGACAGGGTCGGAACTTAAGAAAATAACTGTTCAAATTATTTGTTCGATTTATCCGTATTTTCCTTCCACTTTTCAATCATTCAATTTGATCTATATATAAGTCAGAACAGGGCAGTATGCATATTTGAATGGTCGAAATGTGAAGTGGCATTCAATTTTTTTATTAATTTCACATAGGAGGCCCTAGAGGAGGGTTTATGTCATATTTGGGAATGATATGTGGACGGAAGAAGGGAGAACACACAAAAGCCGACAATCGATAGAAACTGAAATTTTGAGCAAAATCATTATTTTCTCAAAATTTCAGTTTCTATCGATAGCAGTTGTCGTTAAACTTGTACAAACTGGTGATGTATCTCCTGGCTACAACTGCAAATGGTGGGAGAATCAATTTTTGGTTGACCGTGATGCACAATTTTTATAACCAAAAAATATTTGAAAACCTATTTAATTTAGTATGTTTTTATATTATTGTTTTTTTTTTTTTGTTCCGAAAAATAATATATACAGCATTACCTACAAAAGAAATATTATACAGATTGTTTCCGGTCTTTTATTAGCTTTGTGCACCCCTGGATGATTCGCCAGTCTTAAGGCGTGGACAAATCAAGAGATTCTGTTTCGTGAATTATGTTATGTAACTTTTGAAATATGTTATTTTCTGGAAGCTTTTTTAAAATTTATCTTTTAAAAATATTAATTTGCCGAAGTCGGGCAGACTTCTCCAAGAGTCATACTGCCGATTATAATGGTATTGATTATGGAAAAGTTTTACATAATTGTAACCCGAAACAAAATAATTTGAGGAAATTTATGGGTTTTGTATTGTTTGTCTGTGTTCTTTTTATTATTTACACAAGTTTCATAGTTTTTAAGGCTTAGCGTGATCACCATAAGGGTTATATCCGTATCACGATAGTCGTAAAGCCGTTCGCTTCAAAGCTGTCTTAAAAGCAGGAAATCAATAATTTCATAAAACGGGGAGAAATTTATGATTCATCACTATTGCCAATGATTGTGCTATAGTAGTCCCTGCCAGAGGTCGTACGTACGTCATCAACGGTCGTCCTGCATACAAATCTTTTTTCTAACGCGTCTTGTATGAAAACTAAATACACCTATATTTCTGTTGTAAATTCAAAAACAAAAAATGAATTTTCGTTTGGAAGTTTTTATTTACCATGTACTTTTGCTATTTTTGGATTAATAAATTCGCTACCGGTTTCGATACAACCGTGCCATTGACGAGCGTTCTTAAAACTGTCAATGGCACGGTTGTGTCGAAACCGGTAGCGAATTTATTAATCCAAAAATAGCAAAAGTACATGGTAAATTAAAACTTCAAAACAAAATGTCTAGAAATTGCTATATAGTGAATGCCGAAAAAATACAAGAAAAAAAATGTTATGTTTACTTAAAATTTTCTTTTTCTTTTACAATTCTTCTTTTCTCAGATTCTCAATAACTATTATCTTATTTTGTGTAATGGTTACTTTTCAACAATGTATAGATTTTTACATTGTTTTAACCCTGTCAAGCCATTCAATGAAAATAAATATTATGATGCAACATTACTTGAGGACTAAATAAAGTTTTACATATACATATACAAGTAAACTAATATTTTAAGTAAGTATTTTTTTAATTTTTTATTCAGGTTTAATTTATTGAATCCATTCATTTTTTTGTGTTTAATAATAACACTTTGCATTTAAAAAATAGAAGTTTTTTCTTTAAAAAAGTTCTGTTTTGCCTTATAAACATAATAGAACTTTTTTTTAAATTAATAATAAATTCAACTGAAAAAACCACAGAAAATAAAAAAGGTATCAGTCGCATCTGGGAAGCATCGCGTCATCTTTTTATTTTTTGTGTTTTTTTTCGGTTTCGTATTTCGTCTAGGATATGTTAATATTATCTTCTTCAATGATTAAATATTACAATGAGGTTTATAAACATCAATAACTTATTAAAAATTAAATAAATATTAATAAAAATGTTTTTATTCTTTATTTTTATATCATATTTTAAGGCAGAGGGCATTTCTATACTTGCCACCGTATATTCAATTTCCTTTTTTCTGGTACTTTTATGTTATTTTAAATAAGTTATTTCTTTTTTTAATGTTAATCTTATTTATTTACTTATTATTTATATACATGATACTGTTTTATAACAACATATTGTTAATGTAAAATAACAGTGTTTTTAATAGTGTTTTTTTTTATAATGTGGAGAATAAGGTAGGTTTTAGAAGGCAATTGAAAATTATAAGTTTTTGTAAACACCTCGCTAGGAAAACCGGTGCTGAAGTATACTCGTACACGTGTCGTATAAGTGTAAAATGTGATGCAAGTAAATTGATTAATTGTATTGGTTAGTTACCTTTTAAAATATTAGATAGAAGAAGAAGATAAATGCCGTAATAGACACTATCGAGTAAGTTTGTTTTTTTTTTTAAAGAAAGACAAATATTCGCTGATTACGAATAACCTAACAATATTTGAAAATCTCCTACTACCATCACAGTAAGCGGAAGATGTTGCTTGTGTCGTAATGGAGGACTTAGCCAGCCGAGGAATTGAACTCACGACGCCTGGGTGAGACCCAAACGCGATGCCAACTCAGCCACTGACCAGTCGTTTGATAAAATAAAATTATATAACATGGAAAAAGATGGAAGGGACTGTTTATGTATTTTTAAATTAATTTTAGATATTGTATTTATAGTTAGTAGTTGTTTCATAGTTGTGGACATGCAATTATAGAGTTTGATTGCATATTAATAAATTGTCTTTGTCCGTGTGAGGTGTGTATTATTGGAATATTCAGTGTTTTATTTGTTGAGGATCTATTTTTTAATATATTTTGAGGTTGAACTGAAATGTGAAGTTTGTTTTGGAAGAGGTATAGTAATACAGATTTAGTATAAAGTGGTTTTATTATCACGACAACTACATTGTTATTTTTTTAATACAAAATTACGTCGAACGCTCCGTTCCGCTGAATTAAATAATATTTTTTAGATATTTTTATTATATATTGACACATTAAACCTTTTTTTAATACTTAATATCTTTTGTTTTATAAGCTCGGTCCAGCCTTCAATGAAATTCAGTGACTGACCAACGTCAATTCGTTATGATTTTTATCGTTATTTCGTTCATGAATATAATGACCTCGGGAGGTACGGGAGCGAAAACAAATTAAAAACTAAATGAAAATTATTTGGAGGTGATTCGTAGAACTCCTTTATAAATAAAAACACCTTTGGAGAGATTTGCTCTCCGTTAAAATTCAAATGAAGTAAATACAATTCAACGATCAAAACAATTGAAGCAATGTCACTTTGCCGTTTTCAATTAAATACGGCTTTGTAAATTAATTCCTTGATTCAGGCGTTGGACAAAATAATCGAAAAATTTATTCATTATAGCTTGAATTCATCTTGGAAAGGACTCTCCCACAGGCAAAGGTGAGGCAACTATTTCATTACAATCCCGTTATTTAATTACAAACATATACCTGCATTAAAAAGGTTTTCTCATTTTTCGTAATGAAGATTTTCACCACAAAGACTTTTCTGCTCTGGGAAATATATAAAATTGCGCACTAAGCGGTTTAACAACTTCGTGCAAGTTTTTTTTCTTGAATGTTATAATTGAAATTTGATGTCCAAATTCTAAAGTTTTTGTTATAATGTTACAGTTTCAAACCATCTTAAGGGAAACGGCTGTGCGGCTTGTTTCATACAAAGCTTAATTTTGGATTTGAGGTCAAAATACTCACCAAAACCTAATGACATATATTTTTTTTTAAATTAAAGGCTTAGTAAATATCTAGTACTCATGAAAAGTATTTTATTTATTTTTGTTTTACATTATGAAATATAGGCCATTATAGGAATTGATTTTTCGCGATTTTAGAGGCATCTTTAACAATTATTTGGGGGCTAACGGTGATTTAAAAAAAAAGTTTCACCCCGTCTGCTTTGAAAATATAATGAAATATAATATTGAAAAAAATTAATAATATTAAAGTGAGCATTATGGTGGACTTTAAATTAAATTAAAACGATCAATTTACGCTGGAACACAAATTTTCCGTACATAATTTAAAATATCGACCCGAAAAGACCTTTTTTTTTTAATGTTTTGTTTTTATATTTTTATTTACGTAATCGTATTTACATAGAAAATGCGATTTTTTTTTTTAAATACGATAACGATCAAATAATTTTCTAAGTTTTATACTTCTTAATTTAAAACAAAAATAAATAAAATACTTCTCATACGTACTAGATATTTACTAAACCTTTAATAATTAAAAAAATATATATCATTCAGTTTGGATGTGTATTTTGGCCTCAAATCCAAAATGAAGTTGTGTATGAAACAGGCAGCGCAGCCGTTCCTCTTAATGGGTTTATTCTTCACGCTGGCAGATGATTAGAATGTGAATGGTAGAGAAAAAATTGAATTACTTTTAATGGTAATGCAGTCCTGTATACTCAAAGACAAGATATGATTAAAAAGAAAAGACTAGACAAAATAAACATAAATCTAGTCGGCATTTAATTGTACATATTTATTATTTTTGAACTAAAAAATGTCAATACTATGGCAACACCAAGCTACTGACTTCATCTTTAAAATGTGTTCTTCACATTCAAATGTTTGCACATATTCGCCTTTGGCAGTTGGTTTTAAAGGTAAAACAATAAGTGATCAATTATTTTTTAACGCTTTATTTGATTTGAAATTTTGGTCTGTGGATTTAATTTTGTTTTACTTTATTTATCTAACATCTAATGCATCGTTATTTACAATTTATAAAATTTCATAAATACAAACAAAATCGCCTTTACATACTCGTATAATTAATTATCTTCCTTGAAAAGCGTTAAATAATTTTAAAAAATGGTTTGGGCATGTATAGCGAATGCACAAAGAAAGGAGTGCAATAAGAATATGTGACGCGAATATGAATGAAAGAAGAAACCGGGGACGCCCGAGGAAGACATGGCACGATCAAGTGAATCAAATACTTGGCTCAGGCCACGTCAGAAGTCGGAATAATAAAAGAGAATTTATGAGACTATGTATGAATGTGAATGAAGCAAGAAGGGTATGCCGAGATCAAGTTGTTTGGCGGTCCTTCCTTTCTGCCTACCCCTGCGGGGAAACGGCTTGATGGTTAGTTTGTTGGTTAGTAAAAAAGTATAAACATAAAATTATCTTGGAATATGGGGTAGAAATATCTTCTTTCAGAAAGTACCACTATCGTCTGAACACCATTTGGTTAAAGTGAAATATGTGCACATACACCGTTGTGTTTTTTTTTTTTCATTTACTTTTATTTTCCTATGAGCCATCTTTGTGTTGCCATTTAAAACCTTTTAAACGGCAGCGCCTTCATTTTTGTCTGCTTTTAAATGTCAGACTGAATATCAAACTTTGTTGGGATCAATTCGTGAATTAAGGATTGTAATGATCAGTCTCCTTCCACTAACCAAGTTCCAACAACTTTGAAACGCCTCTGTTTTTATTAATAAAAAAAAGAAGGGGCACCTGCTATCGCCTCTACCACAAGACCCAATCTACTTCTTGAACGATCTCACTAGGACACTTTGCCAATAATTAGGGTCACATAATATCGATGTGGAATCATTGAGAGTGGGCCGAAAGATATGTTTTTCTCAATTTAATTAAATGCAATACTTTTTCTTTTAAGTCAAATTACACTCCCATAAGCCAATAAGTGAGCATGGGGTGATTTTAATCTTCATTTCTTTGGACCTAATCTGAATTTTTTTCTTATTAATTTTGAATTTGGAATTGACTTATTTAACGGTTTTAAAAAATCTGTAATTTTAATAAAGAGTGCATAATTAATAATAGATTGATTTTGTAAAAGGATTCATTTCATTTTCGCAGTTATATTTGACTTTCATGTGACATTGCATGTCCTTCCCGATAGCCTTAATGACTATCATTTTAAATAAAGAAAATATTACTGTCCCGTACTAAACAATTCTTAGACGAGTTCTTTAACTACTTGTTTTAACATCCCAACGCTGCGTCGGGTTAAATTAATACTGATCCCAATTTTCCTCTCCATAAAGTGTGTAGAACCAAACGAATTGGTCGAATGGATAGAAGTCGTTGTAAGGCTTATGACACGCCTCGTGTTTTACGATCAGGTGACACATGCTCTAACCATCAAAATTTCTATTTCATTAACGTAATAAAATAAATTATTTTATATCTCACGCGCGCCGGGATAGTCAGTCTTCTTTCTTATCACGTAATTCCGCAGTTTTCCATTGTAGCAACCTGTTTTTCCCTTTTCCCTTTCTTTAGAGTTCGCATAACTCATCTTTCCTGCTGAATTCACAATCTGCAATTAGCTGCTTTTACTAGTCGTGTTTTTAATACTACTTGCTATAAAGCCAGAACATAAATAATATTTTTTGGAAATCATTAGTGCCCATTGTTTCGCTATTTATGGGGCTTGAGGTGTACACGTATGAATTAATTATGAAGCTTGAATAATTACACACGGTGACCTCCGTTTGCTTTGGACCTAGAGAAAGCGGTTTAAAATCGCGGCACGGGCAAAATAAAAATATTTTTTATGTACCTACTCGTATGTGGGTTATTTCAAAATGTGTTTAATAATAATAATAATAATGATAGTAATGATGATGATGATGATGATGATGATGATGATGATGATGATGATGATGATGATGATGATGATGATGATGATGATGATGATGATGATGATGATGATGATGATGATGATGATGATGATGATGATGATGACGATGATGATGATGATGACGATGACGATGATGATGATTATGATGATGATGATGATGATGAGGATGATAATAATAATAATAATAATAATATTTATTCATTTGAAACACACATTATTTAGCAAAAACATTTGAAAAAGAATAATGATGATGACGATGATGACAATTTTAGTTCATATTAAGTGCCACTATACAAAAATAGGAGGGGAAAAAGGTAGTATTATCATAGTATGGTAATATAATGTATAAAAAGTATAATAATTAAGTATAAATAGATTATGTAAATGTGTTTGATAGGTACTGGTTGGTGCTATGAGAGAAAAACTCGTTTAAAATTGAGTACAAAAAAAAAGATTGAGTAATATTGATAAGATTGTGTTACGTTTGTCACTCAGCTTTATGAGCCGACGACGAAACTCGGGGATGCAGTAAATAGTTAATAACGTATTAAATATTTTTTTTTTTCGAAGGAAGCAAACACTTTGGGGTGTGACATTATATATTAAATGAAAAACACAATTTGTAAAACACCACTTTATTGAATTAATAACTGTCGCCAACCAGGTTTCGCTTCACCGAAGCTTCGTCAGGGCTTCTAGAAGCCCTCGAGATCAAAAAGCAGTTAATAATAATTTAAACATTATTAATAACCAAATTAATTTAACTAATAGTCCCATACTTAATTTATTCCGGTAATCTCAGCTGTTTCCCCTCCCCTTTCCCCCCCCCTCCTTTTTCCTTCCACCCCCCCACTTATCCTCCCTAAATAATGTCTCCCCTCCCACTCTATATGTGTCTCTTTCTTTCATTTTATATCTCTTTCACTCATTGTTTTATGTATATATATGTGCCTGTATCTAATTATCTTTAGTTAATAATAAGCCCTGACGAAGCTTCGGTGAAGCGAAACCTGGTTGGCGACAGTTATTAATTCAATAAAGTGGTGTTTTACAAATTGTGTTTTTCATTTAATATTAAATATATTTTATTCAGAAAGCACAAAAAGCAACTTTAGTAAATTGTTTATAACCAAATGTTTGTCCTTTTTCGTTTCCTTGTTTAGGGTCTTTAATCCAGTTAAGTTCTTTTCCTGAAGAGCACAAATAATATAACAGTAACATAAATTCAGTCAAGTATATCAAACCATGAGATGGTGATAGTAATAAGGCCAAAGCGCCGCAGTACTAGTTAGATAGAAAATATGAAGGGTATTATACAATTCCTAGGATATTGCTAAAAACCCTAGATAGATAAAGGATTATTAAGGAATCCACAAAGAAAATTTAAAAAAAAATTTAATTGCTTCTTTTTTTTATTGAACGTGTGCTGTGCATTTTTTAGTTTAATGTAGAGGAATAATGAATTACATATTAAAGTTTTATTTAAAAGTGTAAATATCTATTAATCAGCATATGTTCGCCTTTGACTCTCCCTAAATGGAGAAGCCAAACATTGATCAGTTTACGCAGGACGTTTGTACTTTACATTTTCCATGTATTTGGATGTTGAACAATTTTGGTTCTAAGTATGAAAATTGTCTTTGAGCAAGGGATGTCGTGATTTTTGTTGAAACTATTGGATTACTCCTTGAGTGTCTAGTATCGTGATAGTGTTCGATAGATGGGTAGTGGTGACGTTGTTTATATGCGTGCAATACAATATTCCTGACATACTGACAGTCTGGCATCAAGAACATATATTTCTTTGAATAATTCATCATCAAGGGTTTTTTTAAGAATGACTGTTATTAGTGATTTCTGTGCTTTTGCCAGGGGGTCCAAAATTGTTTTGGCACAACCGCCCCATCCTAGGGATGCATATTCAAGTAAAGAATTTACACATGGCATAAGATATTGATTTTAGATCTTTTTCTGAAAGAATATTTCTAATAGTCGTGAAAAGGTGAGTAAGTTTTCTGACTTTTGTGGCAGTCGAGTTGATGTGTTGTTCCCATCTTAGAAATTTATCAATGAAGATTCCTAAATATTTTAAACTATCCACGCATTCTAAGTTATTGCAAGTACAGGTATTTGTTTCATTGCAAAGGTGAGTAGTAATGTTTGGCATTTCTTTGAGTTGTCCCGCTTGCGTTGCACTGAAACGTATGAATTTTGTTTTATCCGTATTGAGAGTAAGGAGGTTATTGTCTAACCATTGCATAACCTTGTTTATACCGATTTCTACTTTACTATGGACTTCGTTCCAGCTTTTGCCTTCATGAATCAAGACTGTGTCATCGGCAAAGGTGTTGATGTGATCGGCAAGGTTACTGTTACATAGGTCATTAATGTAAATATGTAACAAAATAACCTTTAACTTTTGAGTATACACGTGGAGTCTTACAGGCTCCACAAAATTTTCATTTTCTTAGTTTCACAGACTACCCCCCACTCCCCGCGACTGAGCGGTTCAGCAGCTTTAGTTTTAGTGTCGAAACAGCGAGGGGGAGGCTGCGTCGCTCGATGACACGTGAGTAACTCTTAGAAAAATTGGCCTGAGTCTGTCAGACTATTGTACGTCCATTGTCAGAATTTTTGTTTTTGTTTTTATTACCAGGAGTGGTTATAATGTATTTCCTTTTGTTTTTCACATATGAGAATTTAAGATTAAAAAAATAGTTTTGTTCTATACATAATTTTATTTTCAATTTTTTTTATAACTTATTGAAGTTTGTAAACCTCATTGTAATATTTAATCATTGAATAAAATAATATTAACACATCCCAAATGAAACACGAAACCGAAAAAACAACAGAAAATAAAAAGATTTCAGTCGCATCTGGGACTAGAACCCAGGACCTATGCCTATCCGGGGCAACCGCTTAACCAACTTAGCTAATGAGACCAGTTTAATTTACGCTATCTACACCGATATCATACTTCAAGTTCAAGACTTGTTAATATTATCCTCCATTTTAAATCCCATATTATTGGCTGCTATCCTTATAATGATTGCAAAGTTCTTCCCGAACACAATTGCAATCGGAATAGGGTCTCGAATATACCTACTCGATTTTTATTTACATGGTACATCTATTGACTTATTTTACAAGTCAGGAAAGAAATATTCTTTTTTTATAACTTATTGAAGTTTGTAAACCTCATTGTAATTATTTAATCATTAATCGTGTTTCATTTGGTATGTGTTAATATTATCTTCTTCAATGATTAAATTTTAGTTTCTTTTAATTGCTAAAAATACAGCCTGAAATGTGCCATAATTTTTATTTTTTTCATATTTCTATACTTTTTTATAATAAATTTGATTACATATATACGATTTTGTTATTATTAGACACCAACCACTTGATTATACATAGTTTTGAAGCGATTCGGACTCCTTTTTTCGAAACAAATTGCATGTGAATAGAAGAGTCTGTGAGACTCAACGTCCAGTGTCGTGTTAATAAAAAATGACGTCAATGCTTAAAGGTTAAATATGGTATATTTGCACCTCGTTCCAGAGTGTAAGATGTCCCATTAAGAATCAACCCGGCGAAAGATTATCACTCCACATCAAACCATCTAAATTGTTTTAGTTGTGATTGGTGCACAGACTTGAATAGTCAGGAAAGTATTTTTTAACCTATGTCTCTCTCATTTTCATCCCCTGCCCTCTTCCTCTACCTCATCACATACCCCAAATTGGAGACGCCATAGTTCCACTTTCTCCGGGCAGATGGAACTCCTGTTCGGTATCAAGCAAAATATATATATTTTTATATACATACTGTGGTATTTATGGGTGCGTTCTCTTGGATCACATCGACAGATAGGCAGTCAAACATCCACTCTCCTCGGCTCTATGAGGGTCGGTACTCCAAAATAAAAATGCGCTTTACAAAAGGATTGTTAAATCAGCAAAATATTTTCACACATCACTGACCCGTTGCGCTCCCAAAGGGTTTTTTGGTTCGGGAAAATTTATGGAACATAATATTGCCTCGTAAATGCAAATTCTCGAAATAGTTAAATGAATATTTCCTCAGCGAATGTGAGTAGGAACTTTGTTAATTAATACAATAATATTTTTAGACATTCTTCTAATATTTTATTTATCTTATTATTATTACAAATAATATAACATAAAAATAATTCAATTTTTGGAATAACTTATTGTAGTTTATAAACCTCATTTTAAAATATATTTAATCAAGATAATATTAACAACTCTAGAATGAAACACGAAGCCGAAAAGACACAGAAAATTAAAAGGTAGCCGTAGCAGCTGGGAATCGAACCCAAGACCTCATGGTCTATCCGGGACCTTGCGCTCTATTCCACTGAACTACGGCTACCTCAATCCGTCCCGTTTTCCTTATCGGTATCACACCTCGATTTCTAAGAACTGTCAATATCATCTTCAATTAATTAATCACCATATATTTTTGGCTGGTACCTTTTTATTATAACTACAAGATTTTACCCGAATTTATTTGCATTCATTAGACAGTACCTCGGATATACCTATTAGTTTTTTTTTATGGGACATCTGTTGACCTTTTCTACAAGTCTAGGATTAATATTCAAGTTCAATGTATTAGAGCGCAGGATTCTGGATAGACCGAGAGGTCCTGGGTTCGAGTCCCAGCTGCTACCGTTGCTTGTTTCACTCTAGAGTTGATAATATTATCTTTAATGATTAAAAACATAAACATGATTTTTTCTCTTCTTGTTGTTCTCCTCTCCAAATGGAGTTCCTCCTTGAGTAGCTCGTGGTTATGAGAGGAGTATTTAAATATCTGAAAAAACCCCTGATTCTATGCAGAAACGGGCGGTCCGTTTAATAGATTCGCCTATCTTAACAAACGGATTGCAATCTATGGAACACTGACATCAGGTGGGAATGCTGTCCTTGTTCTATCTGTATTTTAATGGAAGATGCTCTGAGAAACTAGCTTCATTGACTCCTTCGCCATTGGTGAACAGTCGAGAAATACGAAAAGTTGCCACGCCCACATAGTTGATATTTGTTACATGAGAACGGATCGCTTCTACGACTCGTTCTCGTGTCCAACAGCTCGGCTGTGGAATGATTTGCCGGCCTCTGTGTTTCCTCCCTCCTACAACATGGGTCTCTTGAAGACCCAAGTTCACTCCTTCCTATCCTCAAAAATACCCTCCACACAGCATCCCCAAAGATGGTATAGGCCTTGAGGGAAATTATTTCCCTCAGTGCCTCCTGTGTGGAGTTACTGTACAAAAAAATAATTCAGTGTCATGTAACTTCTTTCGAAAAGATTTAGCCTACCCTTAGTAATAGAGCAATGCACACCATTAAACAGTGGCGTGCAGTCCACAGAGGCTGAAAAGTTGTACCTACCCTAATGAAATGGAAGGTAAAAATAAGCAAAAAATTTAACAAAATAAAATCTGATAAAAACGTATTCCTTCCACAAATTTTCAAGGAGTTTTTTAGTTTCTACAATGTTACTATTTTAATAACTATTTTCATCTCTTCAGTTGCAACCTGACCCGGTCATGTTAAGAAACAATCATCCTCAAGATAGTATTTTTGTAGATTTATCTCGTGGGATACATCGCGCAAGCAGTGCATATCACTAATAAAATGAACGCTAAATCGGCCATTATTTCGCTTTTCCAAAAGCTGGATTACAGGGAGTATTACTACCAATTGTTTTTTGCACAAAAAAGGTTCACATTGAAATTACCTCGTAATCACTATTGCAACCTAAGAGTATGGATATCAAGAGGAACGGCTGCGCTGCCTGTTTCATATATAACTTAATTTTTAATTTGAGTCCAAATTACACATCCAAACTGAATGATATATATTTTTTTTAAATTAAAGGTTTAGTAAATAACTAGTACGTATGAGAAGTATTTTATTTATTTACGAGTATGTTTTAAACTTGAAAAAAAAAATTTTAGAGGTAACTTAGAAAATTATTTGCGGGTGAACTGTATTATTTTTTTAAAATTATATTTGCTATGTAAATACGATTACATAAATAAAAATATTAAAAAAACAAAACATTTAAAAAAAAACTTTTTTCGGGTCGATAAATTATGTACGGAAAATTTGTGTTCCAATGTAAACTGGTCTTTTTAATTTAATATAAAGTCCACCATAATGCTTATTTTAATATATTTTTATTATTTTTTTTATTTTATATTTCATTATATTTTCAAAGTAGATGGGGAAAACTTTTTTTTACATCACTGTTAGTCACCAAATAATTGTTAAAGGTGCCTCTAAAATCGCGAAAAATCAATTCCTTTAATGGCCTATATTTCATAATGTAAAACAAAAATTAATAAATTACTTCTAATCCGTACTGGATATTTACTATACTTATCGATGAAAAAAGATCATTAGGTTTAGGTGAGTATTTTGGCCTCAAATCCAAAATTAAGTTTAGTATGAAACCAGCCGCGCAGCCGTTCTTCCTAAGTTATATGATTCCAACTCTGTTTTTTATACTTATCCATTGCCCGTTTTTTGCCAATGCCAGTGACATCTGTGGAAATATTTCAAAGTCAATCCTACCGATTTCGATTTAGCGGTTTGATCCTTTGAGACAAAATTAATAATAATGTACGAATAATGTCGATAATGAAAAATACGGGATTATATTATGAACAATAAATTCATAATATAATTACATTTTATTTATTCATTATAATAATACAAAATTACTTTCCATCAAGTTAATTATGAGTCGAGGTTAGCAATGAAAACGGTTTCTTTTGATATCTCTTTTGGCTTTCCTTGTTATATATATATATTTTTTTTTTATTTTTTTTGTATTTATTTATATATATCACACTTAAATAATTATGTCCCTAGACGCCTAGGTCACCTTTTGAATCCTGAGTGGAGCGTAAAAAAAACGCTAATGGCACGCGGCGTTCTCATAGGTCACCTATCCAAAAGCTGACCGCGCCTGCTGATGTTGCTTAACTTCGGTGATCGGACGAGAACCGATGTGTCAATATAGTAGCCCGTTGGCGAATAATCTTGCCGGCAAAAAAAATCTAAATTATGAGAAAGTCTAACTGCATTGTGTTCTTTACGTAACTAAGAATTTTTTTTTGTCTGATTACAAAATCTTAAATCTTATTAAAACCTTGTAAATCTAAGACAATTTCAAGATGAACGGTGATTATCAACACCTACAAAGCTACAGCCTATCCTTGGGCAAGGAGCAATGCACGCCACTGCCATTGAGACATGCTATTAAACAAAGAAACATTACATTATTTCTGAAGACGCAGACGTAGGAGATTTTAAGGATTTACCTAAAACATTTCTGTTTGAACGTTACCCACATTCTCAGAAAGAGGAATATTTGCCATTTTTATTTACTCTTTTACTACTGAATTTTACAGTTTCTCGGGGAACAAGTCAAAGGATAATACTTGAGATCCCTCAACCTGAAAGTTCTGATAAAACATTCCTCTCATTCTTTCCTACTGCACAGACTCGGATAATAAGCCTTCAAGTACCCCGAGTAAATTCTTTTAGCTGCTGGAAGGGAAGTGAAAAGAAAATCTCTTGCTCTCCTAACCTATTTAAAAGACTTATGCACCCGAGAAACTGCTAAAAGGGCAATAAGAAGAAAGATCTCTACGAGCTTTGAATTCCTATTATTTATTAACGCAAAAATAATATGCACTGAAAACCTTCTTGTTATTTGCATTACCTCATTATCGTAGTTTTTCCATGGTGTTATTTGTTATATTATATTCTAGATCTAGAATGTACCTTAGACATACGCTGTGTAGATTTGCCATAATACCGTTTAAAATATATGGGGGCCAATTCTAAAGTGGTCCTAGTCCAAAAATATGATTTTTTTGTAATATTTATTATTGGTAGTGATAACAAAGGTGTTGTCCAGTTTAGCACATCTATTTAGTTAGTCGTGATTTAGTATTTGCTAGAAAAGAAAAAAATTTAGGTCAAATTTTCACTCCAATCAGCAAGCCCTTCGGAAAATACTTTCCCTCCCATTGGGGGTGCTGTGTGGGGGTTTTTTCTTTAAAAAAGGACAAAGAGGAAGTTCTGGGAAGGAAAAAGGTATGCGTGATGATTAGGAATCTATGGGTCAGTGTGTCCGGGAGTGACGGATGTATAAATACATCCCACCCACTGCAGTGCAAGCCGATGGGTCGAGAGAGTCCGGCTGGAGAGGTCAAAGGGTCTCCATATACTGACCTCTCCTTATCCAGCCACGCAATTGGTGGGTAGACACACCCGCCACCAAGATCTGGATAAACCTCACCCGATGGACTCGGGCAGCCCCGCTAAGTCACTTGCCGTAGCGAACCACATGGAGTGACCTATGGCAGAGGCGTTAGTTCTCGGTGCGGCGGTTCCTTTTCCCTTCTCCTAAATCAAAAACTTTGATGTATATCTAATTGTAATATGATCTATATCTTTAGAAAATATTCCGCACCGAACTATTTTCTTCCCTCCATAGCATGTCCCATGGGACGCATGTATGAGAACAATGTAAATTCACAATAATTTAAAGTATTTACATACATTTTGAATAAATGCTTTCAGAATAGTTTACTAAAATGCTTTGGAATAATTTATAGTCCGGCAAGCATAGGTTTATGATGGATAGTTTTAATAATAATAATTGTATGATTTGTATAGCACCGTTTTTGTGAAAAATCATCTCCAGGGCGCTGTACAAATATTACTTGCTAGGGTTTATCATTATTATGTACAAACAAATACAGACATATTAGATTAGCCCCCTATTTTATAAAGTTTTAACTATGGAAGGTATGATTTTGGACGCACAGGACACAATATTAGAAAACATTGCACATTGCATGATATTGCAGTTACTGTGTAAATATTATTTGTTATTGATATTATATTTATTAAGAGTTGGTATTTCTATAAAATATAGTTATTTTTTTCGAATTTAAGACTGAAGAATAAAAGAATGACTGGAGAAAGTAAAAAAATCTACTCGAAGTTTAAAAGATTTTTTTTCCGATTTAATTTATTTATATTTACAATCATTTATAGTTATTTAGAATGTCGCAGACTATGGAAAGTTTAATGTTTTCTTTAAATTACATTAGGTAGATACTAACCAGCAAAAATTATCACAAAAGGGAAATTCCTTGAAAATCAGGTTAAACTATTCTTTATTTCCAGATGCTCTTTCCAGATCCTGAAGCCGGCCGACAAGCGAGTACGGGCAAACCAACACCAAGCGTCCCGTCACGCCGCCGTCACCAACAAAGACAAAAAAGATTGGAAGAAAGGATCAGTACCCCCGGCCCCCGTCCTCACCCGCCGCCCAACTTCGCATAACTCCAATCATTTGTATTAGCGTCTTGCAATATATCGTAAGGAATAAATACAGTTAGCTTCTTTTTTTCAATTTAACATGTATGAAAACTTAGACCAAGCCGTATTTAGTTTTGATAATTTAACTGCATCTCTTTATATGTTCTATAAATAATGTGTAATGATAGCCTGTCTAAAAAAAATGTCATAGATGTAATATAGGAATAATGTAAGAATAGGAAGTAAGATTTGTACAGCGCCCTTTAGGTGATTTTTCACAAAAACGGCGCTATAAAAATCATCCGATTATTATTATTATTAGGTTTGTATTAGGTTTGTATTAGTAATTATAATTTGATGAGCAAAAAACAGTAACGTCATTTATCTAGGTTACATATTATTTATTTTACGAATTTTCGATTTCTGTAATTTACTTAGAATATATTTCACAGAATATCTATTAACGGGGAGAGGGACGTCGGAGAGTTATTATTTATTAATTCAAAAATATTTTGTAAAACATACAATGAGACGGTCAGAAAGGGTAATATTTCTGATTAGATATTGATAAATACTAAGCCTATGTAAATTTATAAAATTTTTAATAAATATTTTTCTATTTAAAAATATTATGTTTATCGTATGGCGTAATAATACTATCATTATTTTGAATTGATAAATAATAACTCTTGGACGTCCCTCTCACCCTTAAGGCGATGCAATGGGAAGTAATGCAAAATCGGCTGTTTTTGGTTTGGAAATTGGATATCCTAAAATTGATAAGATGACTTAATTAAATACTGCGAGTAGAACACACCTTGTTCTTTCATTTAAGTGGATTTTTTTTTGAGTAAAAAATAAAATGTCAGACCAAAAAAAAATGTTTAAAGTGCAAAATCTCCTACTTACGAACCCTTTTTCGGATATTATCATATTGTTCAGTTTGGAAAATTAAGTTTTTTAGAATATGACCCTAATTTTTTTAATAATCATTCCTCAAAATAAATCGCAACAATACTACGTACTCGTGACGCTCTGTCAAGCTATCGATTATAATTGAAAGATTCATTGTTTTAACTTATCAGCCGTGAGAAAGAATATTATTGCTGTAAAAATCGACCGCGATTTGATCTGTGGTGTTACTCTCTCGTGTTTTTTTCGCATTTCTAAACTGTTTTTTGTCTTAATAAACTTTTCGTTTTATTTAATTATCAGGCAGTGGAGCAGTGTTTGCAGATGTAGAGTGCGCTGATTGGCTATCTTGTTTATGAGCTCACTTTTCAGTGCTCCTACTGGTGTAGTGATCTCTCTTTAACCAATCACCGCTTATTTTCTGTGAAATTGTGAAACCACCTGTTTACAAATAAATTCTCGACTTACGAACAAATAAAAAGTTTTCACTTTCATGTGAATATGGGGAAAAAAAGAATTCACGAAACAATGACAGCCCCACTATTGCTTCTCCCGATACCTCTCACTCGGACGAATCAGATTCTGATGCCCAGGAGACAGAGATGGATATTGACCCTAATCGCGGTAATCCATCAGGACAAAAAATACTCTCCGGGACACAATTTATCCTGAAGGCCTTACAGGATACATTGGCGGAAAAACCGTCAAAGGTATCAAAAGAACAACAGCTCAAGGTGTCCCGAAATGTAACGAATGTTCTAGGATCAGTGGCCCAGCTGTTGCTTGAAAAGGAAGAACTCAGAAGAGATCTAAACTCAGCCCTTGCAAACATCAAGGTCTTGCAGGCCGAAAAAACGATGGCGGACAATCATATTAAGCAGTTGTTGGACAAAATTCAGCAGCTAGAGTCTGATCTGGGACCAGTGATGCGTCGAGTGGCTGATGCCACGGAGGCAAGCCTATCGTTTGCCGACATGGTCAAAAATGGTCCTCAGAATACGCCACGACCTCCAATCACCCGTACAGGACTTAGTGTTGGGACTCCTAAGCCTGCCATATGCATCTTACTGGATTCGGCTAAGGATAGCGACGAAACGAAGCAGCTCCTGAAGGACGTCTTACGACCATCTGAGCATGGAATCCGCGTTACGGGTATAAGGAACATCCGTAACAAAGGCGTAGTTATCCAAACCGCTACTCGAGAAGACCAGGAAAAAATACTCAAAACCCATGTCTAGCAAACTCGGATACTCTAAGTGCCCGACTACCCACAAAACGACTTCCACGAGTGATGTTCTTTAATGTTCCTCGGGACCTTACAGATGAGTGTTTTCTCAGGAGCGCCTTAACGGGAATCCAGGAAAACGCAGACTTAGAACCCACAGTGAAAACGTGCAAGCTAAGTCATATAGCTGGTGCTCGGACAGGATCGACAAGCCACCGGGTCTACGAGGTGCCTGCCCATCTACGTCACGTGCTGGTGAAGCAAGGAAAGGTCTTTGTTGACTGGAATGTGTGCCGCGTTCGTGACTTTATTGGGCTTACAGTGTGTTCGTGCCAAATGATCGGACATTCCTTCAAGTTCTGCAAGGACCACCAAAGATGTGGACATTGTGCAAGTGAAGGTCATGCCAGGACAGATTGCCCAAAAGCTGCCGCCAAGCCAGTATGTGCCACCTGTACCAGGTTTGGCAAGCCCGCTGGACATTCGACTGGAGACAAGGACACCTGCCCAGCTTATAAGGCTGCTCTTTCCAAGGACTTTGCCACCATCGATTATGGCGTATAAATACATTGATGACGACAGTGATGTTATCTACACGAGGACTAATGACTTGAAACAGTGGACGGAAGAACATAAAATTGGCCATAATATAGGTAATTTTACTTGTGTTCAACTAAACATTCGATCCATATCTAAATACTGGGATGTTTTACATGCTAACCTCCAAAATTGTTGGAATAATATAGATATCCTAATGCTATGTGAAACTTCAATAAAAAGGGAACATACTTGTCTTTTCGAAATTCCCGGTTACAGTAGCATTAGTTACTGTCGCACATCCAAATCTGGAGGGGGTATAACCTTGTATATTCGGGATACTTTACCTTTCACCCAAAATTTACTTGAAACAAAGTTGTTCGACAATATTTCCTGTATAATAACATTACCAAATAATTCGATACTCAATGTACTAGCAATATATAGACCACCAAATCTTAGTAAACAATCATTTATCAATGAACTTTCATCAATATTAACAAAATGTTTAAACCCATATGAACATATGCTAATATTTGGTGACATAAATATTGATTTTTTTTTACAGTAACTCCACACAGGAGACCAAGGAGGAAATAATTTCCCTCAGGGCCTATATCATCTTTGGGGATGCTGTGTGGAGGATCTTTTAGAGGATAGGAAGGAGTGAACTTGGGTCTTGAAGAGACCCATGTTATAGAATGGAGGAAACACAGAGGCCGGCAGATCATTCCACAGGTGAGCTGTTGAACACAAGAATGAATCGTAGAAGCGACCCGTTCTCATGTGACAAATGTCAACCGTGTGCAAATGTTGGGCGCGCGTTTGGCGTGTTTCCCGACTATGCACCGGTGCCGAAGGGATCAATGACGATTTGTTAAATTATATAGATCCTGTGATTATTCACTATGAAAATGCTCTTTCAAATAAATATTTTACAAAATGTATAAACGACGTTACAAGGGAAGCTATAGCAAATGGTAAAATGACACGAACATGTCTGGATCACATTTTTGTTAGGTATAATAGCAAACACAAAGAAACTGACATAATATACGCATGTGTTTGTAACTTCATCATTGCAGACCACTTTGCAACAGCTGTGAACATTCTGTACCATAAAACTAATAAACGGCCTATAAATAAAGGGCGGAAAGTCTCAATTTTATCTCAAAAATGAATAGATTTTTCAATTAGAAATTATAACTGGAATGCTTTGCTTCAGACAAATGATTGCAATAATTTATATAGTCAAATAAAAAGCAAGTTTAACGAAGTATATGAAAATAGTAAAATATTTATAGATATAAAACCCAATGCAAGACCTTGGATTATAAAAGAATGGATGACAGAAGATATTCTATCACACATTAAAAAACGAGATTCATTATTTAAGCGGTGGAAAAGCTCCCCAATAAATGCAATTTATGAAAAACAATACAAATCTTTTCGTAATTTTGTTACTAAATTAATAATAAAAAGTAAAACAACCTTTTTCAATGATAAATTTAAGAATAATTTTTCAGATATCAAAAAAACATGGGATGAAATAAATAAAATTCTAGGATGTAGGACAAAGAGTAACTGTGACGATGTAATTAGTAGGTTTATGTTAAAAAATCAATCTGTGGAAAATGTTACAAACCAATTTGTTAATTATTTTTCAGATAACATAGCCTCAATGGTTCATAAATGTGATTTTAAGGCGTCAAATATTGTCCCGATAGAGTCACCGCAAAGTTTGTATATACCACGAGCATCACTCGCAGACATATTGAGTATAGTGAAACTTCTCAAAAATTCAAAGTCCCCTGGCATAGACAATATCCGAATGTTTGACATAAAAAGACACATAGATATTTTGGGTCCTATATTAACCCACCTGATCAACACAATTTTAACACAAGCTGTAATACCAGATGAACTCAAATGTAGTATTATCAGACCTATTTACAAAAATGGTAAACATACTGATATAGGAAACTATAGACCGATTAGTATATTACCCGCTCTAGAAAAGATTCTTGAAAAATACATATCTTTAAAATTAACCAAATACTTGGAGTGCTTTTCTTTAATAGATCCCAATCAATTTGGTTTTCAAAAAAAAAAAGTACTGAAATGTTACTTCAGGATTTCTCTAACTATATAAATACTGAACTGAATAATAAAAGACATGTTTTGGTACTGTTCATAGACAATTCAAAGGCATTTGATACTATAGACCCGATGAAATTGTTAAATATTTTGGAGGCAATAGGGGTAAGAGGAAACTTTCTCAAACTATTCAAAAACTTCCTAACCAACCGCTAAATCCAGGTAAAAATATCAGACAAATTTAGTAAAAGGAGAAATGTCAAAACAGGAGTTCCACAGGGGTCAATTTTAGGTCCAACGCTCTATATTATCTTTGTATCACTTATGAACAAAATATTCTCGCTTGTTAAACATTATGTATACGCTGATGATACAGCACTTATAATATCCCATGAAAATTTGGATACTGCAATAAAATTGTTACAGCTAGACTTTATTTCTTTATTAAAATGGTCACATGACTCTGGTCTAATAATCAATTCTAAAAAAATGAAAATGATGCATATAAGATCCCCGCATGCAAGGTACAGCGAGGCACCTGTAATCATATCCCATTAATTTAATTGCATTCACAATAATACCAAACAGCCCTGCGCGTGTCCAAGTATCGAATTAGTCAACCAGTACGTGTATCTAGGTGTTACGGTGGATTGTAATATGAAATGGGACGTACAAATTTCCAACCTCTGTAAGCGACTTTGAGCCATTGTAGGAAGACTCCACAAGGTAAAATTATATGTGCCTATAAAAACTATGAAACTAATTTATTTGTCTCTAGCAGAATCGACTGTAAGGTATGGTATAACTTCTTGGGGACACTCCTGTAAGACCAACATAAAACATTTACAGCTGATTCAAAATGCCATGGTAAAATTGCTATTAAGTAAAACAGTTTTTAAGCAAAGACGAGATATTGATATCATGTACAAATCAATTAATGTATTACCTGTTCGTGGTCTTTTGTGGCATAAAATTCTACTGCAACATATATCTGAAAGTCCGTATAAGGCAGTGGTGGATCATGTACACAATACACGTTTCACACAAAATATAGGAATGATAGTGCCAATATTTCCAAATAAATATGATCAACGAACCCTTGAATACATTGTACCATTTATATTTAACAAATTGCCATACGAATTTAAAAACAATTGTCCTATGATGAAATTCTCACTGATGTTAAAGTGTTGGCTTTTGGAAAGTAACCTTGTGTATTGATGGTAACAAAATATGACGGTCTCCATGGTTGTATAGCTCCTAGATATCTGGTGTACTTACTGTTACGGTGTTACTATTATATTTAAGTCTATCCTCATTGTAACCAACCTGTACTGCTGTTTTATGTATATATCTTTTAAATTTTTATTTCTTAATCTATTTAATACTTACAGATGCTTTGATATTTCTGATATTTACGTAATAGTTATATTTTTTGTAATATTAATGTTTTTATAATGTTGATATTTTTAAAAGTATTGATGTTTTTATAATATTGATATTTTTATAATATTGATACTTTTATAATATTGGTACTTTTATAATTTTGATATTTTTTATGATATTGACATTTTTATAATATTATTTAAATCAGTGTTATAAAATTGGACTCTAGTATCTCAATAACAAAACTGTAATACTTTTACCATTATTTTTTCTCTTTAATTTTTTTTTTCAACTTATGTACAGCACAAGATGCATGCGCCTAAATATAATAATTTTGCCCTACATTTGTATGATGATTGTAATTTATTGTTGTATTATATTATATTGTTGAAATAAACTCTTGCTGACAAGCTACTTGCAGTGGCTTAGCGGGTATAAGTTCCCACTGTATATAATTAATATTATACAATAAAAAATAAAAAACGTTACAAAATAAAATAAAATACGCATTTTTGTGATGTTTTTTTTTGCCTAAATCGAAACATGCGACCGATGTTTAAACTTCTTCGCCACCTGTATAAGGAGTGCGTGATTCCGTTCGAATTTTAGGAAATGGATCTCCTTAAAATGTTATAAAAACCAATTCATACAACCCCTACCGCTAGAGGCGCTAGTGTAGCATGTTATCATCAAATGTCAGAATCTGGAGGTATTATGTATCTATACGGTATTTGATATCACAGCGACGTTTTGTTTAGATCGATGGTATTGAATTCAGTTTTGCATTGTGATTTGCACTCGGCATTTTCTATTAATCTATTTGTCAATAAATACTAAATTTTTCAAAGGTGATTCTGGCAAACAGAATTTTAGAAAACAACGAGCACATGTCTCATTTAATGGCCCGCTAACATCAGCTTCTAGCTTTTCGTCTGTTCTGAGGTTCTCGCCTACTCAAATTAACAAGGAGCTTGGTAAATATCTGCTCGTCAGATACCTTTGCCGACGCTGCAACTCTGATGCATATCTCTTATCCATAATGCACAGGGGAGAGTCCACTTTGGATGATTTGGACGATGCTAAAGTACTGAGAAGTGGTCGGAAAATGTTCGTATTTCGTAATCAAATCAGTGAATTCAACATATATAGATTATACAGAAGGTAATTCGATAACGTTTATACAATCGGCTAAGGATTTCAACGGTATTTAGCGCTTTAAGCCCAAGCTGAACAAATCGATGAATGTAAGTAGGCAGAAACGATTTTTTGAAATATCACTTCAAGAAAGGTTATCCCCGCCACGTAGCAAACAATATATAGAGATGCCCAACACGCAAAGGGAAGAAACCTAAATAATAGGCGCGGGAAGCGAGCTAGGCGTGCCACCGATTTAAGTAAAATATCAGAAAAGTAAAGAGGTTCGGCTTGTTTCCATAACCGAAGTGTTTGTCAGAGTATTTAGTTTGACCCTCTTTATAAATGTTTTGTAATTTGTTTATCGCGGTCAAGATCACGCGATACAAATGTGGACGGCAGCGAACCAAAACTGCTGCCAAAATGGGTGACCTTTGCTCCAGCCGTCGGAGTTGTACTTAGGGCAAGTCTATCAATTCCAACGTCAGTGATCGTCGCATTTGGTTGTGTTGGATTGGATTCATAACAGTCTTGCTGCGTGAAAAAAAATAACGTTGATTTGAAATGTTTCGGTTTTTTTTGTAGCTTTTGTTTAATGTTTACGTGTAACATTGTGATGACCTCGCGGCAGAGCGCTATGCTCCTTGACTCTGAACTTAGAGATGGCGGATACCCCCTTTCCAATGGCTCTAGGTAGGACTGTACGTAATCAAATGAACATCTTACATAAAAGTAATAATGATAATAAAAACATTTATCAATAAATTTACATATTTTAGGTTATTTGCTCAGCTATACATCCCGGAGCCCGGAGAGTAGCTGGCTTTCAGCAGGGCCTCTAAAAATCAGATACAGTTATAGTTACATATCTTCCATAAAATATCTACACTTAAATACAATTAATTAAATAAGTTAGTGTTACAAAATCACTAAAACAAATATCCATTTAATTATTTATCAATTATTATGTCGTTGTGCAGTCAGTGATGTCGATCTTCGAGTATAGTGGTATTTCATTCCAAAGTTTTGTTGAGGAACAGCTGTAACTACACTCAAATACAACGGTTTGATGTCTGGGGAGAACAAGTAAAAAATAATATTTTTAGCGTGTCAAATTGTATGCATGAGATTCACGGGACCACTGCAGTTTTTCAAACAGATGGGTAGGAACCTTGTCAAATTATATGCATGAGATTCACGGGACCACTGCAGTTTTTCAAAGAGATGGGTAGGAACCTTGTCAAATTGTAAATTTGACACATTTAATTTAACTTCCTTCTGTTTGATATACTTAGTATTCTATGCCGATAAAGGTAAGGCGAGATATGCTCGCGTCTCAGGACATTATAGCAATATCGGGCACATGCATGCAGGACACGTAATTATTTTTTTATGTGATACGTCATATGGAATGTCATGAGAAATGACGTAATTGATTAATTTTTCAAAGTCGTCAATAAAATATAACTTTTTCCTAATAAATAATTTTGTAGTAAATAGATCACCGCTAAGTTATCCTTTATAGTTATGTGGTCCCCGCCTCTCCCGCCATGTTTCGGCGGTTTTGCCTCGGACGCTGGGCGCGCGGTTTCTGTTCAAGTATTTTGTTTTATCTCATAAAAGGACCGGGAAGGGGCTTTGCTACGAGGGTTCATTAAGCGGACTGGGATGACGTCGTTGTTTGGCGTGTCTGTTCCCGACGCTCGTGTTTGAATTAATGCTTCAGAGACGTTAGATTTAATTATTTCCCGAATGAGACGTCATGTCAGCGAATACTTGCTCAATGTTTTTGTACGTATTTTGTAAACCATTGAAAACCTCAACACTTCCCCATAATCTCATAAACCTGGATGTGATGTGATTTAATATCGCAGTGGGATTATTCTGTTTGTTTTGATGGTGACCTCTCCTACCAGAGGTTAGCCATTTTCAGGGTATTCTTCACTGTGCAGGATGCAGCATGGAAACTGCGAAGTCTTTATCTAATACGTCTTCCATCAATCATCTCCCGTATTGTCCCTTGAGTTACCTTGTTGCTTCTGATATTATTATGTGAACAGGGCATGAAATTAGACAACTAGCAATTAAATAATTAAGCAATCAAAAGGGCGAAATAAAGTGTATGAAATCAATTGAGTGTAATAGTGTGTTCGGGCCTTCCCACCTATTTATTAATTTCCTTGCTAGCTGGGAGCAGCATGATGTTAGCTGGAAAATTGCTTTTAATTATAGTTAAATTATGGTTGGTATTTACTTATTATAAATGTTGTGAAAGGGATTTGTGGGAAAAACTATAAAATTCATAAAACATATTAATTGTTTTTGTTCAATTCTTAATCATTCATTATTTTTATTGAGATTTAAAAACCTCTTTTTAATATTTAATCATTATAGAAAATAATACTAACATAACCCAAATAAAACATGAAAACGGAAAAAAAAAGACTTCAGTTGGTTAAGCGGTTGCCCCGATAGGCAGAGGTCCCGTGTTTGAGTACCAGATGCGACTGAAATCTTTTTATTTTCTGTCGTTTTTTCCCGTTTTCATGTTTCATTTGGGTTATGTTAGTATTATTTTCTACAATGATTACATTTTTTTGTGATTAATTCGTAGAACTCCATTTGATTATTATTATTTTTAATTTAATAGAAATCAAATTTAATAATGATATGGCAGACGGAAAAGGCTTTCTCAACTAGATTCAAAGTATATATAAAATGTTATAAAAATAAAAGCACTTCTTCAAAAGTCTCAGAACATCTCTTAGTAAATAATCACGTCCCGCTTGACAACAACAAACCTAAACCCTTACATATAGAAAGAAAGGGCCTAAGATTAAATTTACTCGAACAATTAGAAATTAATAAACGAACGAATGATCCTAATATAACATTAATTAATAAAGTAGGGAAAATTATATACTCACCGCTTCTCAGTATGTTCACATTATCAAAACAATACAACACATTTAAATAAATCAATTAAGAAAATATTGTCAGTTAAATACGAGGAAATACATTATAAATGCGAAAACCTCACAGGGTTCAAAATTTTAATTGTTTTGATAATAAATCATTATTTTTTTTAAACCCGTCCAAATTGAAAAGGGGTGAGAGTAAATCAAATCATATAAATAAGTCCTCACAATGTGGATTAACCACAATTTGAAAATGGTCTTAAACGCCGAAACAGCTGTAACAATATTAAAAACCAAAAATACTTGCAGAACTTAATAATAACAACAACAAAAAAATCATAAAACATTAAACAGGCACAGTTGATAAACAAATCGTGTACAAAGAAAAAATAACAAAATTGAAGTTTCTTACCTCTTATTTGAAAAATATGCTACATAATCTGCTTAGATACCGACCAAACAAAATTACACACCGTCAGATTTCCTCGTGTTCAGTGAAATAATAGCGGTTTATCTTTCTATCGACCCAGAACTCCTCCATCATAGTGTCTCTCCCCACTTTAAACTTTCTGAATTGTACCTAGCAGATAAATATACTCAGTCACAATAGAGAAGAGATGTCTCCCGTCCCAACCCCCACCACCACCCCACCCCCGGGGAGTCGGCAGCGTCGTGTGGATAAACCCTTAAACTGAACTGAAATGAAATTACTTCAATCATACATTTCAAACATCACATTGCTGGATTTAGAAACAATGCCATTTATAATGAGAAGTCGCCTCTATCTGCACGAGCACCTCTCCAATGACAAATATTTGGCACTATTAATTGTTTATTTTGTTGTCTACGATTTTTTTAGATCAAAGAAGCAATTAGAAACTCCAGTGAAAAATATTACGTTTTAAAAAAATATGTATTGATACAGATCAGCAAACGTCGATTGTGAATAACATGTTAGTTTTATTATATACTAGTTGATGTGTACCCGGCCTTTACGGATTTTACAACGAAAGTAACTATCTCCAAATAAAGAAAGATTCATTTGAATATTTTATTTCATTTCAAACATGATTTTTTTCAAAATATATATAAATCATAAAGTTCTTAAGTAGGTACCTACTTGTATTTTCCATTTTGAAAATATTCTACCCAAAAAAACCTTCTTCTTTTGAATATGCAATCTGTGGCTAACCAGAGTGTTATATATAAGGGCTAACCTAAATAAAACATGGCGGGTTCAATTTTTTTCATACAAATTTTAAAACGTTATAGCAACAGTTTTTTTTTAAATATTGGATTTCATTCAAACTACTTTTTAAACCTTCCCGTCACTAATAAAAGCAAACTGTGCTATTTTCAGCGAAACCGGCCAGTGATTTTCTATAACATCGAGGATAAACAAACAAACAAACTTACATTGATTTATATATATATATATATATATATATATATATAATATAACTAAATAAATATTAAATATGATATACGTTGAATTCATAAATCGTTTTTAATAGTCAATAAAAAATCATCTCGTTAAAAAACCCTGTTATGCTGGTACCATTGTATTTGGAACATCGAACGTTATGGGTCACGGCCACGCGTATTCTGGTTATGAATTTGTAAGGAAATTTTTATTTGTCTATTTAATTTAGTATTTTAAATGCGTATTTTTTATAATTTTGGCGAAATTTAAACTTAAGTTTTGTGATAATAATCTCTTAAATTTATTGTTCTTCAATGTTTAAAAAAAACTATTATTAATGAAAGAACATTAATTGGCAAACAATTGACAATACGGATTTTATGGTAATGTTAATATCTTAAATACTATTATTATTCTTTGAGTTAAAGTTTGCAAGAAGGTACATTATTTAGTTATGGTTTACTATGAATAGAATGTAAAATTATGTACGGTAGAGTTCATTATATTTATGTTTTGACATTTGACATTTTAACCTCAAAACCGGCCGACCATAGATTTGGAACGTTTTGGCGGGCTTTGAAAAATTGAAACTTAAACTATGAAAACAAACTGTACAAAAAAAATACACATATACATATATATGTTTTTATGTAGGTTAGAACGTTATTACTGTTTTTTTTAAAGGATTGGAGTTCCTTATTAAAATAAATATCCACATACTTTTTTAAACAAAAATCTTTTTATTTTTATCTAATGCGATTCTTTAAGTACCACCCCTTCAGCACAGCATTATAAAAGATGACATAGGTCTGTATGGATATAAAATACATATGTACAGTAGAATAATTTTAAATAGATTCTTGTTTGTGTAGTGGTGTACTGTATCTTAGGAACTACGAGCGGTTGTTCCAAACTATTTAGAAACTATTTGAACCACTATCGGTGTGCACAAATACGTTCAAACGTGCGCTCTTTAAAATGATATGCCGTATTTTGAAAAGAGAAGAACAACTGTTTGAAATATTCAAATCGCTTTAACATATTGTGTATTTTGGTTTAGACCACATCACTAATTATTGAGTGTTGCCAGTGGTAACATGGCGCAGAGAGGAGTACCAGTACCTGTGGAATGTAGGTGGGTAGGTGGCTAACGACAAGGGGTGTGAACTACCAGTGTGGGCGACGGGGTTGGGGGGCTGGCAAGGCGGCAGGGGCGGACAACCTTCGATTGTTTCCAACACCTCTCTCCTCACCTCTTCGCCCCATCTCCACTTCCAACTTCAAATTCGACAAGAATCCCTTTGAACTACGACTCCGATAAATACTATCGGCGAATTTTGTTAAATCCTTGGAAGGCTTATATTAGTTTGATTTAGGATAATGCTAGTTCCAATTAAGATCTAATCGAGAGTTGACAAGATTTTGATACTTGTAGGTGGATATTGAATTTCTTAAGTGCTTCAGTTGGGAATGCGTCTGTGATAAATTGGAGATATTTGCCACTCGAGTACCTACCGATCAAATATATACTTTTCGTTAGAAATTAGAAAGAGAGGATCAAAAAAAAAAATCCTTAACACTATATTCGAATACTGACATAGTTTTTCACTGATTTGATACATTGGCCTAGGTTTAAGAGCCTTACAAAAAAGATCATTAAAAAAATATTTTCTTTTGAGGTGAAAACTTTGCACAAGTATTGCGTATATTCAATAAAAGCGTGAACTAACGTGACTTTTGCCTACACAGATCTAATTTTACTCTGACATAATGTACGGCCTCCGTATAACCACTAAACAGTGGTTACGATCCTTGGTTCCGAATCCGGAGGCAGCGGGTTCAAATCCCGGCTTATTAAGTAAATTTTACTTGATTAATTTGTATTATTTCACAATTCATTAATTTAAAAATAATGTCTAGTACATTTACGGCACGTTCCAGAGTGGTATATACTTTCAGTATCACCTTGGTGAAAGGCCACCATTCAGAATCGGAATGTTGCTTGAAATGGCTTTAACCGTATTTGGGTGACCAGATCTAAATAGGAAGACACCTTTTCTTGTACTTGTGTGGTACTCACTTTAAAATAAAAAAAGGCCGCTCCGGGTGACGCGCTGTTGGACTGCAATATGAAACGATGCAACACAGAAAAATCAAAATACTATCCAGAAAAGCCAAACATGTACAGATGGTGAAAATTGGTACCTACTTCTGAATTATACCAAAAACACAAACCTGGTGCGCCCTACCCAAAGAATTTTAAACTGATCAACAATTATTTAAATCAATTTTCAAATATTTTTCGAGAGTAATTTTTTTTTCTCTCCACCCCTGGTAAATCATTATATTCCTGGAGACCAGGAGCCTGATTCCGTTCATTTTAAGGATATGGCATTTTCCTTGTGCTTAGGATTGAATACTTTTTGCTTAACTGCGTTTCAAAACTCTTCTGCGAATAAAAATTGATTAAAGTAGGTTAGTAATTGATCAAAAAACTTTTTATTAAAAATTATTATAAAACATTGAATAACAAATTTACCATAGAAATTTAAAAAAAGAAAATATTTTAATAATAATATTAATATGAAAATAAATTCAATTTTTTATTATTATTTACCTACTTTAATCAATTTTTGTTTATGTTTATAATTTGTCTATTCTTACATTATTGTGTTCTATATTTTTGTCTATACTTGAAATTGTTATTTTTTAATTTTCTATATATTCCTGGCGAAGAAAGCATCGCTTTCGAAACATGTTGATATCTGTGTATATTAATAAAGTGGTGAACACAAAGTAATTTTTTAAATTTATTTATTAATAATGACGCCACAAAGTGAATACCAATCTTTCGAAGAAGTTATTTTATTACTTACTTTGAACTCGTAGTTTGTTATATTTTTTAGAATATGAATCACTTTTATCTCGAATTTCGGACTTTTGGCATATGTATTAACAAACATCGAAACTTCGTTGATTCCGTTCAATTAATAGTATTATATATTTCCATAAGAAGCAATAACTTTGTGCTTTGACATCATATTAAATAAAACAAACACTTATTTGCCCTGACGACGCTTGATCTAAGTGAAACCGATTGGCGTAAAATGCAATAAATTCGTTGTTTATAACAAAGTGTTTGCTTTATTGAAATAGTGTTTAAATATTTTTAAAGAATGTCATTCGACGAATGACAGCTGTCATCAGAGAACCGAACCGCAGATAAGCGAACAGTATTTAAGCCTAAGGATGAGGACAATGCCTTAACCTTAAAAAGACCCGGAATCGGGGCCCTGGGTCGGTGTCGCAGGGGGCACAACATTATGTGTGTGGAAAGACCCCCGGGCATGGAATAACAGACCGCCACCGCTGAAATCTAATTTAGCCGGCATTCCTCTGGTTATCTTAGGGCTCCATCCGCCCCCCCCCCCTGCTTCCTGCGACCTATAACCTTAAAAGACGAATAAAGGGCGTGCAATCTTCTATTACACAGATTGTCGCAAATATACGGAATACGCAATCAAAACCACGTTTATCACATAAATGCTTACATTACGCCTCACTTCTCTGTTTGTGAATTTTCTCTCACTATATAATCGTATGTAATCGGTACAGGAGAAGATAAAACTAAATATTTTACTTTTAATCACCGAAGAAATGGGTTAGGATACAGGCGAGTTCTCCAAATATTTCTATATTGTTTCGATATTACTACTGTCTTTATCTGTATTTTCTCCATTAATAAATAAATAAAAAAATAAAAATAATAATATTATCAACTCCCAAATCGAAAAACGAAACCGAAAAGACACTGAAAAGAAGAAAAAAAAGGTAACGGTAGCAGCTGGGATTCGAACCCAGGACCTCAGGGTCTATCCGGAACCTGCGCTCTATGCCAACTGAGCTACCTCAATCCGTCTCGTCATCTTTATCGGTATCATACTTCGAATTCTAAGAACTGTCAATATCATCGTCGTTTAATTCCCATGCATTTTTAACTGCTACCTTTTTTATAACTGCAAGATTCTGCGGGAATTTATTTATAAACGTTAGGTAATGTCTCGGAATGAAGAATATTTTACTATTCGTAAAACTAATTTTAAATCTTGATTTTTATGTGGCAGATATTTTTTTTCTCCCGAAGTAAAATATTGCTCTCCTTTATATAATACTGTGAGATGTGAAGTGTGACTCATATTATCGACAGATTTTTTTTTTTCAAAAATACATAAATAATCGTTCAGTATGATATAGTTTTGAGTATGAAAAATACCTCTTTTCAACTAAAATGATTTTTAACATAATGTCAATTAAAAATTATTATATCTGACACCATACAAAGTAACATACATCCCTAAAACATACCTATTTACAGTAGATATGTAATAATACAAAATACTAGCTGAAATGAAATTATTTATTTTTTTGGAATAAAGTTATGTAGTTGTGAATTCTTTATTGTCGTTTGGGTGCCATAATTGATTTTACAGCGAAAGTGACGACTATTACTACCTCTAAACAATGAAACAAAGAAACTTTCATTTTTAAATTTTATTTCATTCGAAACATTTATTTTTTCAAAACGTATCTAAATAATAAAGTTTTTAAGTAGGTACCTATTTATGTGGTCCAATTTGAAAATATTCTACCCAAACAAACCTTTTTAATATTTATATTTTTGAAACTGATATTACATGGTGGAATTCCATTATAATGATATAATAACACACATATGAAACTTATTTCCTCTTTTATTCACTTACACTTAAATAAAAGTGGAAATAAGTTTCATATGTGTGTTATTATATCAAACAAACCTTATTTTTTATGAATGTGTAATCTGTGGCTAACCTCAATGCAACATGGCGGGATCAATGTTTTTCATACTAATTTTATAACGTTATAGCAACAGTTTTACATATTGGATTCATTCAAACTACTCTCTAAACCTTCGGCACTAATAAGAACAAACTGTACTATTTTCAGCGAAACCGGTCGAGTAATTTTGGAGAAAAATCAAGGTCAGACAAACAGACAAAAATTCATTTTTATATATTACTAGCTGGTCTGTACCCGGCCTCGCTCGGGATTTTTTTTTTTAATAATGTTATGAAGTTGTCAATTCTTGCTTGTCATTAGGGTGCCATATTTGATTTGACAGCGAAAGTAACTATCTCCAAATAAATAAACATTCATTTGAATATTTTATTTCATTCCAAACGTTTATTTTTTCAAAATCATCATATCTAAATCATAAAGTTCTTAAGTAGGTACCTACTCGTGTTTTTCATTTTGAAAATATTCTACCCAAAAAACCTTCTTCTTTTGAATATGCAATCTGTGGCTAACCGGAGTGTTATATCTATGGGCTAACCTAAATAAAACATGGCCGGTTCAATGTTTTTCATACTAATTTTAAAACGTTATAGCAACAGTTTTACATATTGGATTCATTCAAACTACTGTCGAAACCTTCCCGGCAATAATAAGAACAAACTGTACTATTTTCAGCGAAACCGGTCAGGTAATTTTCGGGAAAATCGAAGACAGACAAACAGACAAACATTCATTTTTATATATTATATAGAAGATGAATGAGAATTTGTTCTTCTTGGGTTTTCTCTTTTAATATTGGTGGGATAATTTTAACTATTTTTATATTTAGTTTCATGTTTCCAATTTCTACACGTTTTACCCGTTTTGTAACCATTTTTTGTATGCTCTCACCTTAAACTAAAAGATGGTGAGAATTAATCCTGTTTTTTTTTTACGTTTTATCTACTTATTTTATCCCTCACTCGTGCAGCTTTCAGTGCATTTCTGACTAAATTGGGTGGAAATTAATTTATTAATTAAAAAAATAATAAATATAACTCTAATATAAATATAATCTCGATGGGAGCTAGTCCCACCAACACAAAGCTACTTTTGCAATCTACCAAGAAATTAGGTATGAGATATAATACTTATGAGTTTAGAGTTTGACAGTTTAAAATGGACGAAAGTGACGGCGCTGCGTTCTTTTTAAACCTTTTAAATGGCAACACCAAGAATTATAGGAAGATTAATCTATGTTCAAAAAATCACGATGGTCCGAGCGCATTTTTTTTTTACTTTCACCAAACGGTATCCATAAATTAGTGACATTCTCCGAAAGGAGACGATTCTACGTCACCTTTTAAGACAATTTTAAGCAAAGTTTTTTTTTTTTAATTTATAGATCGAAATAACCATGTTTTAGATGTTAGATATAAAAATATAGAATAATAAAACAAAAAAAAAAACAAAACAAAATCAAGTTCACAGATCAAAAATATAAATAAAATAAAAAAAGTTTCTTTAAAGCGAAGTGTCAAATTCGAATGTGAACAAATCTTGAATGTGAGGAACAAAATTTCAAAGACATAGTTACCAGTTTGGTATTGCCATAGAAATGAAAAAAATGTATTTCCACTTTATTAAATGTCTACATTTTAATGCCAAACTATGGACACGTGTCAGAAACAATACACTCGTTAAGTACGATTTTGACGCAAAGGTCACGTGACACCCATTTTGGTACCAGTTTTTGATTCACAGATATCCACGTTTATTACGCGGGATTTCGACTGCGGTAGGCAAATTACAAAGCATTTATAAAAACGGTCAAACTAAATACACTAACAAAACATTCGGTTTTCGTAAACAAGCCGAACCCTTTTACTTAGTTGCTGTTTTAATCGCCCTCCCCTCTATCTTGTTTTAGTTTCTTCCCTTTGCGACTTATGGCATCTCCATGTATTATTTACTCTATGAGTGTATCATTAAAAATGGGTGCATTGAGGATTGAAAATTAAATTCAATTTCCATTAAATCCATATTTTGGTGATGACCCTGTACGATGGCAATACGCGACGTATTTTATTACATTTACCATTCGATTGGACTGGCAGAACAAACTCACTGTTGACTATTAGATTAATTTCCGTAGCGTAGTACCGCCTTATTTCCAATATTATTTTTGTAACGTTTTATTAATAAGGTTTTTTCTCTCAGCCCGGATAGAAACCTAGGTGTGAGCAGAGAACTGGGTAAATACTTATTATATTACCTACTTCAAAAATTGTAATAAGTTTTTCTAAATCAGTAGTTTTTCGTTTCATTTTAGTTATTTACGCGTTACGTTTACAAAATAACTAATTATAACTTATATACTATTTGATACTTTTGCATATAGCTAATTAAAGTATAACTTATTAACTATTGGAAACTCTTACATCATATAACTAATTATATTATTATAACTCATGTACTATTGGAAACGATTGCATATAAATAATGATTACGGACACCGTCTTTCACGAGAATATAAAACGAACTCCGGTATTCCCCAGGGATCGAACTTAGGACCCCGTCTCTTTCTCTTACTTATAAACGATGTTGGCAAGACTATTAAACGATCAAAATTTCTCCTCTTCGACAATATCAAACTTTCCAGAACTACCAGAAGTCTTATCGATTACATTCTTTTGCCGAATGATCTTGATTCCCTCTTCAAAACTGAAATTAGGGATCTTGGCATGATTTCCGAGGCAAATTTCTCTTTTAAATACCACATAACATATGTGATATTGTCTCCATCGCCAACAAAATGCTTGGCTTTGTTCTCCGTAATGCAAGATCATTTACTAATGAAATCGCTATACGAAGAACGTATGAAGCACCTGTTCGCAGCATCTTGGAGTACAGTTCCATTATCTGGGCCCCTTCAAAATAGAACCATACTCTCGAAATGGACAAAGTGCAAAATCATGTCATCAAAACACCTTGTTATGTTGGTACCATGGCATTTGGAAAATTTTACGTCACGTGCGCATTCTGTTTTTTGATTAGAATGGAAAAAAAATATTTTTCAGTTTTGTTTTTAATTTTAAATTTGTATTATTTTAGTTTTGGCGATATTTAAACTTAATTTGGTCAATATAAAAAATACTATTAATGAAAGAAATTAGAGTATTCACGAACAAACTAATTATCAATACGGATATTATGAAAATCTTATTTCTCAATACTATTATTATTCTTAGAGATAAAGTTTCTAAAGCGGTAAATAATTTTACCACTTATGTTAAGTTATGATTTACCATGAATAGAATATAAAATTATGTAAGGTAAAGCTCATCCTTGTTTTGACATTTGCCATTCTAACCTCAAAACTGAACAAAAGTGACCGGCCATAGGTTTGGAGCATTTTAATGGGCTTTGATAAATTGAAATTTCGGAAATTATTTTGAAAACAAACTTTTGAAAAAAAAAACGAAATGTACTATTAATTAAGTTTTAACGTCATTATTGATAATAAAAAATGAACTGGAGTTCCTTATTCCAACCCTTTCAATTCAAATTTGGAGACAAAACAGTAGCGACTTTATTGATTAAAAATATAACTACAATAGAATAAGGCTGATATTAGAAAAATTTCAGTCGTTATTTACGTAGTTCATATTCACTCCGCTTGGCGCGTCAATAATAATAATAATAATTGGATGATTTGTATAACGCCGTTTTTGTGAAAAATCAACTCTATTAATTAACTAATTATGTACAAATAGATACAGAAAAACATACTTACCTGGCAGGTCGCTTCAGATGAACACAGTTTTATTAGAAAATTTAAGAATACAAATGATAGTTTTATAGTTGCTATTTGTTGTTCCTTTTCTATTGATGTTACATATATTAGAAGAAAAATGCCACAAGAAGAGTTGGTATTTATTGAAATACTTATAATTTTCAGGACTGGAAAATATTTATAAAATGAATTTTAGGAATGGAAAATATCTATATTATCGACCTTAAAAAGCGCAAGATGCTTTTAATAGATATTAACATTTTTTTAAATTTATTTTTACACTTAGGTTATTTACAGTCTTGCGGGCTGTGGACGCATTTGCGCACCGATGCGATTTTTGATTGATTTTTTTTTATTATTTTTTTTATTTAATGACTTTAGGTAAGTACTAACCGGCTAGCCTAGCTAAGCAATTAACGAGTGCATTTCTTCAATTTATGGATACGATTGTCTGAAAAATATAAAAATTAGAGATTTTAAACTCTCGAAACAGAAAATACAAAGCAGCCCAATTGTTTTTCTCTTTTGCGATATTTTAAAATTTTACATGAAAACTTATATAAATAATGCAGAATAGTGTTAAAAGACTTACGGTCGTTCTTCCCAACCTTACTGAGCAACGGCTGAGCCGGAATTTTCCCTCAGCACTGTTCAAATGCACAAATTCGCATTTCCCAACGAAATCTCAGTCAAACGTAGGATCATCTTAAGTTATCGAATTCTGTGGATTAGAGTTCTCCTCAGTGAAAGACTAGTTATAAAAAGTGTCAACAGAGTATCAAATGACAGCGTAAACGTCAAATGTCATAGATATCTATGGTCTCAAACGTCATTCGTTTCGCGATCTATTTTCTGTACCTATTGTATTGACAGTTTTGAACATGGAGAGCGAAAATGAAGATATTTTTAATGTAATACCAATAGCGGGTATGGACAGAGTATATGAAGACAGTGACGATGGAGATATTATTGACATAATTCAAATAGTGGAATGGGCGGAAGTAATTGACGGTAATATCGGGCTACACAGGCGGCGACAGGATGTAGATTTCGATTACGTCGAAATGTTAAATGAAAAAGAATTTTTTAACCGTTTTAGAATGTCAAAAACATGTTTCTTATATGTTTCATGTCGATTTCGTGTTAAGACTGATTGAAAATTGAAAGAACGTACAGAAGACAAACGTCAACAATGTTTACTTCCGTTTTCGCGGCATCGGTAATAGTCAAGGTAACACTTTATTTTTAACAAATGCGTTTTTAAATATAAAATGATGGTGTTTGTATTACAATATTTAAGACAAATAATATGTATTCATAATAAATAGAAAATTAACTCGTTCATGTTAATTTAACATTGAAAGTGTTTACTTTGATGTCATTTTATTGACTATGAACGTGTGGGGGTACAATTATATTTTCCATAGAAGTGGGCGAGTACTTCATAGACAATTTAGGAAGTTCAAAGATGAAAAAAGTTTGGAGAAAGTCAAATAGCGCGAATACTTAACAAAACACTTGGCTGATCGGCAGCTCAGTTGATCATTCGAAAAGTTGGAGAAAACGGCCGTTATTTTACAATGTTTGAGCAATATTTTTAAGATAGAACCTCGAACTAAGCCAAATCAACAGTTCATCAAATGTCTACCTTACTGAGGTGCAAAACATATGAAAAAATCAATCAAATCGGCAAAATCGAATGCCTTTTGAAAAATGAATGAACTCCGGCCTCACTTAAAGCGGTCCACGCGGTAATGGACCCCGTTGCAGAGCGAGATGTGGGAGAACGCGAGTCAAAATCGAACTTTTTGAAAATAACTCCGCTGTTGGAATTATATGGAAGAGAGTATACATAGATACAAATGTTTACTTACTTGTAAGATTTGTTATTCATCATACTTATCCATGTATATTTTTACCATTTCTCATTTATTGTATTGTATCTTAATCTCTGTAAATATATTAGCGTACAACTGTTTTATAAACACAATGAAAAATAAATAAATTACTTATACTAGTGGATGTCCATGGCAGTCCTGCAATTGGTTTGTGTTGCGAAGTCAACCGCGACTGATTACATTGTAGGAGGTACCCACCCGATTTGACCCACTCCGAGCCTACTCTCTTCTAAAGTCGATAAGCTTACGGTGTTTTTTGGCAGGCCAACGGAACCGGGCTATCTCGGTTAGTACGAATTCAGATTCGCTTAGCCAAAATTAGCCTTGCGGTGTTTGAAAGTCGACGAGCGATTCGGTCTGGAGCCAGTGAGACTATGGCATCCCAAATTGGGGTATTTATGTTGTGAGGCTGAAGGAGGGGAAGGAGATGGGGAAGAAGGAAGGTGGGGAAGTACCTGGCTTTTCAGATCTGATCACCAAACACGGCTAAAACCATTTCAAGCAACGTTTCGATTCTGAATGGTGGTCTTTCACCAGGGCGATACTGACAGTATCTACCACTCTGTAAGGTGTTGCAAATACACCACATAGTATTTTAAATTAATAAATAGTGAAATAACATAGTTTAATCAAATAAAATTTACTTTAAAATTTAATTTACTTAATCCCGGGGTGCGATTTGAACCCGCGACCTCCGGATTCGTAGCGATCGTAACCACCCAACCACGGAAATCGTCAAGACCGATACTATTACATGTAACTAATTATTATAATATTTTCATAACAAACTTGTTTTATTTAATACATATTATAACTTATATACCATTGGATCCTATTACATATATATATATATATTTTTTATTTTTTTATTATTTATTTATTATAATAAAATTTCAAAATTATAACATAAACTTGATATACATGATTTTTTTCTTATTATTATTCTACTCTCCATAAGTTGAGCTCCAGTAGCTCGTGGTTATGGGAGGAGTATTTACAAACGTATGATAAAATTAATACATAGTTAGAGTAGGTGATATGAAATTAAAATTAAAAACTTATTAAATAAATACAAACGTAAATCAACAAAACACTTTTAGACTAATAATAATAATTAACCAAATAGTAATTTATACGCTAGATAGTACTTTATTAGGGGTACAATATATCATTATCTAAGTTCAGGGAATTAATTTGCTTTTTAAATTGTTTATATTTCAAATTGTCGTTTATACTCATTTTGTTTTTAGATAATAATATATTGAACCATCGTATACCTAAATACAAATAGTGGTGCTGAGCCGTGGTCGTTCTTAACATTGGGATGGCTATTAAACCATTAGTTTTAAATCTATTGCTTATACTGTCAGTGGGGTGAATTTTATTGATGAAAAATTCTTTGTAAATTTGATGTAAGGCGTTTCTTTTATACAGTTCGGTAATAGATGGTACATTGAATTTCCGAAATATCTCTATAGTAGGAAAGTCGTATGGTTTTTTAATGATTATTTTAATTATTATTTTTTGAATTATTATTATTGGCTGTAGTTTGGCTTTATAGGCCCCTCCCCACCCAATAATGCCATACTGCAATAGGGACTGAATTAATGCATAATATACCATTGTAATTGTTTTCTTGTTTAATTATGTTACGTATGTTATAGAATACATATATAAGTTTTCTTACTCGTTCAACGGTGAGTTTGATATGGTCTTTCCATTTAACATTTTTATCTATTATGATTCCAAGATATTTGATATTAGATTTCTGATTTAGTTTAGCACAGTCCGTATTACATGTAATATCATTTTTACAATTTTTAGAGTGAATGGTTATGTTAATTAAATTTGTTGGTACTTCTTCTTATAGAGAGAAGGGAATAAAATATGTTTTTTCTGTGTTGAGCGATAATAGGTTGTTATCAAACCATTCTTTGATAATATTTATGTCTTGATTGACTGCAATGGTAATCTCATTCCATGTCTTTTTTTCGATAATTATTGCAGTGTCATCAGCAAAAGATATAATTTTACAATGAATGGATAATTTAAACATTTGATTGACATAAATTATAAATAAAATTGGTCCGATGACAGTCCCTTGGGGGATACCAAAATCCAAAATTTTAGCTTCACTTAATGAGTTGTTTAATTTGACCTTTTGGCCTCTTTAAGTTAGATAGCTTTGAAACCAATACCTAACCTTGCCAATAATACCGATATCTTTTAATTTGTTTATTAGTTTTGTATGTGAGATACTATCGAATGCCTTACGTAAATTTATGAAAATGCCTACGCATTTTTTTAATTATCCAATGCGTGGTATATAGTTGAAGTTAGTTCTGCAATGGTGTCCTGAGTATGTAATTTCTCTCTAAATCCAAATTGGCTCGGACTAAGTATTTTGTTTTTTTCAATATAATACATGACTTGCTTTTTGACGACCATTTCAAAAAATTTTGCAATATTTGATAAGAGAGATATGGGTCGATAATTTGTTATGTTGTTAGGGCTGCCAGATTTAAAAACTGGAGTTACGATAGATTTTTTATAAACCGATGGGAGTATTCCACTATTCAAACTTAAATTTATAATATGGGCAATTGGAGTGCTTAGTAATTTATTATACTGTTTCAGTAGTTCTACTGTGACTCCATCAAATCCTGGTGCAGATCCACCTTTTAAATCATTAATAATATTTTCAATATCATTTGTTGTTACCGGTTGGAATACAGACAGATTATTTTTTTTAGAACAGTCTTTCTCAAAATGATCAATTTTATATTTTTCACCGATCTGTATGGCTAAATTTTGTCCGACGCTAGCGAAATACTTATTAAAGGTCTTAGCACATTTTTTAGGTTCCCTTATGGCGTCTATAAAATTATTTTCAATATAAATTTTTTGGATGAGAGATTTTTTCTTTTTTTTATTATTTATTTCATTTACTGTTTTCCAAATGTGTTTTACATTTTGATTAGCCATTTCAATTTCCTTTTTGTAAAAGTTTTCTTTTATTATTTTTATTAAAGAAGTTAATTTGTTCCTAAATTTCTTGTAAAAAGAGATAATTTTTTTATCGTGTGGAAATTTTTTAGTCAGTCGATATAATTCTTCTTTTTTTCTAATAGAAACGACTAAACCATGTGAGATCCATGGTTTAATTTTATTGAATTTGGCATTTATTTTTATATTTTTAATATCTGTTGATGCCTTAATATGATCACAAAGAATATTATCAAAAACAATTGCGCTTATTTCAGTGCATTTGGATTGTAATACGGGAAGCCAATTTTCCTTAGTTATTTTTATTCTTAATTTAGTATGATTTATTGACTTTTTTATATAAGAATTGCATTCCGAATTTTTATTATTCTTTGTATTAATTTGTTGTATATAGATGCATGTATGATGGTCCGTAATATTGTTTTTTTAATATTATTGTATGTATTTTGTCTGTATCTTTTGTTCTACACTATATATGATCAATACATGATGGGCGCTGGCCCGTCATTTCTCGAGTGTGATTTTTTATACACAATATAAAATTCATTTCAGACATGAAATTGATAAATTCAGATTTTATTTTATTGTTATTTTCATTTGAAATGTCAATGTTAAAATCACCAGTGTTATTATTATGTTATGTTTATTTTTTTTGGTAAAATAATGGTTCTGAATTCATCCATAAAAGTATATTCATTCGATCCGTGTGTTCGGTAAACCGCAATAATGTTAACTATTACTTTGTTTACATTTAAAGTAATATCTAAACAATTTACTCGCTGCATAGGTACATTCACTGTGATATTTGAATAACAAGAATTCACAAATACAACAATACCACTATTTCTGTATATCGTATAAGAAGTTACAAAGTTGTTATAATTCGGTATACAAAAAGTATTACTGTTGTATTCATTAGCAAATGCTTCGGTTAACACGATAATGTCCGGTTTATTATTTAATAAATGAATTGATAATAAAAATTCGTTAAAGTTTCTTTTCATAGATCTGATATTTAAATGTAATATTGAGAAGGAATTTGGTATTTTATCTATGATGTTATTACAATCATTCAAAGTATGACAAATAAATTGAGAAATATTAAAGATTTTATCTAATTCCTCAGTGAAAAAATTATTCATAATTTAGGGGAAAAAAATAAGTTAGCGTAATGCAACTCACTCATATTCAATTTGCATTTGCGCATTTTGTAGCATTTTCTTGCGAAATTCACATAAGTGACTATTGGCTGGATGTTCATTTTGGTAACCCTTTCTGTTTGTGCAGTTGTGGCATTTGGCAGGCTCTTGTTTTTTGGTGCAATGTTTTATTAGATGTTCTTCTGCACAGTGAGGGCATCTGGGACTTTTCATTATTTCCAGGCATCTTAGTGATGTATGACCGTAACCAAGGCAATAGTAGCATTGCATCAGCGGATTGCAGTCTTCTACGTGTGCTCTTGTATATCCAATATTGATCCTTTCTTTCGATATTATTATTTTCCTTAGTTTAGGTGTTGTTTGAATGATGAAATTATTTTTACTATAATTGCGTCATTATCAGTTTCCGAATTCTTGGCATATTTTAGATCTTCATTTTGATTTATTAAATCAAATAAGAGGTCTTCTTCCTTGTAGCCGGAATCAACCCCCTTGATGATAATGCAAGGCTTCTTTTTCTTGACTTCATTAGCGTATATTCCAATATCCGGGTAATTATTAATTTCGTTTTTTATTTTTTCGAAATCCTTTTGCTTCTCACATGTTAGTATTATTTTGTTCTGGTATGTTTTTTTTTAATCCCGAGATTCCAATTCCTAGTTTAGATACTTTTATTTTATCTTTTATTATTTTTTCTATTTACTCTGCAGGCTTATCTTCTTTTGAAGAAATTATTAGAGCAAAAAGAGGTTTAGGTAGAGGATGAGATTTCTTTCTAACCACCATTGTATAGCTTTTATTGTCATGGTTTTTATCTTCATTAGATGCTTTTTTTATCAATTATTCTAATTTACTGATATAATTTTCTTGGTTTTCTATAACTTTATTTTGTAGATCGATAATTGTGTTCTGTAAGGTTGTTTGTTCCTATTTCCAAGAATTTTCTATATCGATTAATATAGTTTCAATTTCTAATTTCGTTTCTTTAGCAGCTTTAGTACTACCAATTTTATTTAGTTCTGTGAGAATTTTTTCAATATTTATTTTAAGTTCCATATTGGAAACATGGTCCCGAAGGAGTTAAATTTATGTTTAGTTTTGTAGTGCAGGTTTTGTGAAGCGACCATCAGTGGCGAGACTCGCAACAATAGTGATAAGTAAGTAATGATAACTTATATACCATTGGATCCTATTACATATAAGTAAGTAATGATAACTTATATAATATTAGATATTATCACATACTATTAGATTATGTCTTGCTTAACTTAGTGTTTTTTTTTATAATCAAAATTTTAAATTTAATCACTGGTGTAATTTTGATGGTTACGGTTAATGTGCAGCAAATATTCACTATAAAATACACTAACAATGGCAAAATATGCCCTAACCAAGGCAAAATATACAATAAAAACACAAAACAAAATGTAACTGAAAAGGTTAAATAATTAATATTGTATTAATGACATTTTTTTTAATGACCGTCTGTTTTTAAGTGTTGATATTATTACAGCATTATATTTTGGATGTTGACGTTTCCTCAACTTTTCAGACAGCCTTGCAGTGTCCACCAACATCAAGGTATGTTAGCTAGTTGTTTACAGGAAACTTCAAGTTTATTCATTTATCCGTGATAAACACACAGTCAATACTCATTAATGTGAATTACGCCGGACCTCTTCTTCGAAACACCCTCCGAAGTCGGGTACCGAGAAGTGCTGAGTGTTAGCCCGTAGTCCCTTTAATGTTGACACATGGTCAAGTAGGGTTCTGTAGAATAATGTTATTTTGAAGATCATTGTTTTTATTTACGATGGGTGTTCAACTGTTCAGCGCAGAGGAAAAATCTATAGAGGATTCTATGGGTATCTAATCTAGTCTTCTTCCCCTTCCCATTGCTTCGACCAGTCCTTGTGCTGCCCTACTTCAGCGATCTCCGTCCATTGCAGGCCCAGCGTCTGGAGTCGCTTCCCCCAACTTCGCGACCCACTGCACATCGTCCTTCTGGAATTGCCGTCAGCATACTTTGCTGAAGTCGGACTTCTGGCATTCTAAGTATATTTCCAAGTCACTTCATCTGCGACTATTCTATGAAGAGTAGCGGGGTGTATACAGGGCGTATACTCCCGACAGACTTTAACAAGCGATTTCTCAGTAAAAAATGTAAATGTCCGGTGACATTTTTTTCAATCAAAAACAAACAAACAAATTCTGTCCACGTTCCTACTGGATATAACCAAGCGCATCAAGTGATACACACTCTTTCTCGTTCAAGGAGCACTAAGGAATCCACGATACGGAGCGCAATATGATCAGGTGATGTCTGCATTCAGTGGCAACATGTTTTTTCTACACGTCGGCCAATCAGTTTGCGCTCGGCAAGCAATCGCGACGGATGTATCGTATATTGAAGAATGAAATAACTGAACTATATTTAGGTATATTGACGAAAAAAGACAGAAATATGCAGTAACCCTAAACCCCCAAAAAATATTTTACTTTGTTCTCTTCCGTTGTATATATACTCGTAGTTAGTATCCACCATCTTTGTTTCAGGCCACTTTTTTTGTGTCGCCTATATACTTGTACGTAATAATTGTAAGCAGTGATAAGATATCACTTCGATGTCTTCCATTATAATGAAATTTCGGAGTTGGAACGTTGGAAGATTGTGTAGTCATAGCATAAGACTATGGTTAACAACAACACTGCAAGGTACAGAAGGAGTTTCACACTATCAAGGCGTAATGTTTAAGCGATTTTAAACCATAAACGCCCGGGTTGTTGGCAATGAAATGACCACTGAAGTTTCCATTGGCGCGACGGTGGATTACATGGCCATTGCGTATGCAGACGAGACACACTTCTCACCATGAAAATTAATAGCTGAAACCAAAATGAGAGGAAAACTCAAACCTCCCTTTCCGTTACATACAATGAGGTTACAACGGAGCTAACCTATTAAAGGTAAACATATATATTGGTAGGTAGGTATTATTTTTTGAGAAAAGTAATAATATTTTCTGTGAATTCTCGTAATTTTGGTAAAATTCGCGTTATTTTTGGAGAAATTCCCGTAATTTTTAGGAAAATGGGATTATTTTTCAGCAAAAACGGCGGTATTTGTAATAAAAGTGGTGTTATGTTCCCCTTTTGGTATTTTGTAAAAAAAAATTCCATATTTCTTCGTTTTGTTTTTTATTATGCGGCGTTCTTAACATGCGTTCAATTTTATGGCTATTCAAGATTGTCAAAATCCAATAAGAATAAATATTAAGAACGTGCAATATTCCCTTCTTATTTTTGACTACCAGAACAACGCGTGAAAAATACAAAAATTCGGGGTTTCGTCTATCAGAAAATTGAGAATTATGCGATATTCGCTTGAAAAATGGAGAATTTCGCCTAAAAATTAAAACTCGCGTTATAGCAAACGCTAAATTTTCAGGTCCAGTCATCACGTGTCCTACTGCTGAGAGCTCTACTGTAACTGATAAATCTCACGAACGACACATACAATGAAGAGTGAGGTATTTATTTAACAGGAGAGAGAGAGATTACAATGGAACTCGTGTAACATTCATAAAATAATATCAAGCAATAGTAAAAATTTCACTTTTTATTATTTCATATATTTCGAATACCTTGCCCGTCGGGAATTAAAAAATACTTGCAATTATTCATCAAAAAAATGCAATAAGTTTTATTATTAAAGGGAAAATTTTAATGAATACGCTCCGGCACAAGGTGTGAAACGGAGAGCCTGAAATATGTTGTAATTTTAATTGAATCGGGTCCACAGCCTCGAGTCATGGGAATTGTGTTGGTTAGCCGACCAAACCAAAGTAAGGGGCGAGGGAGAGTTTTATTGTTCGTGGAGGATATTAAAATATGACAAAGGGCACGAGGCGAGGGAGGGTTAGGGGTTAGGGTTCACTGCACAGGTTTCAAAATATCATTTCAGCTTTTGAGATTTGGGATGTGTACAATTATGATGATATTAATATTTATTATTTTAGGTGTTCAAATATTTCCGTGATGTGTTCACGAGTCGGGCGTAGGGATTTTATTTTTTTTATTTTTTTTTTATTGTATAATATTAATTATATACAGTGGGAACTTATACCCGCTAAGCCACTGCAAGTAGCTTGTCAGCAGGAGTTTATTTCAACAATATAATATAATACAACAATAAATTACAATCATCATACAAATGTAGGGCAAAAATTATTATATTTAGGCGCATGCATCTTGTGCTGTACATAAGTTGAAAAAAAAAATTAAAGAGAAAAAATAATGGTAAAAGCATTACAGATTTGTTATTGAGATACTAGAGTCCAATTTTATAATACCGATTTAAATAATATTATAAAAATGTCAATATCATAAAAAATATCAAAATTATAAAAGTACCAATATTATAAAAGTATCAATATTATAAAAATATCAATATTATAAAAACATCAATACTTTTAAAAATATCAACATTATAAAAACATTAATATTACAAAATATAACTATTACGTAAATATTAGAAATATCAAAGCATCTGTAAGTATTAAATAAATTAAGAAATAAAAAATAAAAATACATATATACATAAAACAGCAGTACAGGTTGGTTACAATGAGGATAGACTTAAATATAATAGTAACACTGTAACAGTAAATACACCAGATATCTAGGAGCTATACAACCAAGGAGACCATCATATTTGTTACCATCAATACACAAGGTTATTTTCCAAAAGACAACACTTTAACATCAGTGAGAATTTCATCATAGGACAATTGTTTTTAAATTCGTACGGCAATTTGTTAAATATAATGGTACAATGTATTCAAGGGTTCGTTGACTATATTTATTTTGAAATATTGGCACTATCATTCCTATATTTTGTGTGAAACGTGTGTTGTGTACATGATCCACCACTGCCTTATACGGACTTTCAGATATATGTTGCAGTAGAATTTTATGCCACAAAAGACCACGAACAGGTAATACATTAATTGATTTGTACATGATATCAATGTCTCGCCTTTGCTTAAAAACTGTTTTACTTACTAACAATTTTACCATGGCGTTTTGAATCAGCTGTAAATGTTTTATGTTGGTCTTACAGGAGTGTCCCCAAGAAGTTATACCATACCTTATAGTCGATTCTGCTAGAGACAAATAAATTTGTTTCATAGTTTTTATAGGCACATATAATTTTACCTTGTGGAGTCTTCCAACAATGGCTCGAAGTCGCTTACAGAGGTTGGAAATTTGTACGTCCCATTTCATATTACAATCCACCGTAACACCTAGATACACGTACTGGTTGACTAATTCGATACTTATACACGCGCAGGGCTGTTTGGTATTATTGTGAATGCAATTAAATTAATGGGATATGATTACAGGTGCCTCGCTGTACCTTGCATGCGGGGATCTTATATGCATCAATTTCATTTTTTTAGTATTGATTATTAGACCAGAGTCATGTGACCATTTTAATAAAGAAATAAAGTCTACCTGTAACAATTTTATTGCAGTATCCAAATTTTCATGGGATATTATAAGTGCTGTATCATCAGCGTATATATAATGTTTAACAAACGAGAATATTTTGTTCATAAGTGATACAAAGATAATATAGAGCGTTGGACCTAAAATTGACCCTTGTGGAACTCCTGTTTTGACATTTCTTCTTTTACTAAATTTGTCTGATATTTTTACCTGGATTTGGCGGTTGGTTAGGAAGTTTTTGAATAGCTTGAGAAAGTTTCCTCTTACCCCTATTGCCTCAAAAATATTTAACAATTTCATAGGATCTATAGTATCAAATGCCTTTGAATTGTCTATGAACAGTACCAAAACATGTCTTTTATTATTCAGTTCATTATTTATATAGTTAGAGAAATCCTGAAGTAACATTTCAGTACTTTTTTTTTTTGAAAACCAAATTGATTAGGATCTATTAAAGAAAAGCACTCCAAGTATTTGGTTAGTTTTAAAGATATGTATTTTTCAAGAATCTTTTCTAGAGCGGGTAATATACTAATCGGTCTATAGTTTCCTATATCAGTATGTTTCCCATTTTTGTAAATAGGTCTGATAATACTACATTTGAGTTCATCTGGTATCACAGCTTGTGTTAAAATTGTGTTGATCGGATGGGTTAATATAGGACCCAAAATATCTATGTGTCTTTTTATGTCAAACATTCCGGATATTGTCTATATATAGATGCAGACACTTCTTTATTTTTGTATGATTCTGCCACAAACTCAGACTCTCCCGAGTCCAAGTATAATTATGGCATTACCATTTGACAAATGAGGTTAAAGCTGAGTGGAGAGGAAGAAATGAGAAGGAGGATTTAAAGTATTAAGTAAATATGAAACACGGTATAAAACCACGAGAATATATTTTATTTTCAGCAGGCAGTGAAGCAGGTTAAAATACGTGGTGGTTTATAACTATGTGTTTCATTTAATCGACTGCAGAAAAAATGGTTAAGTGCTTGGTTTTAACAAATCCAATATGCATTTCAATTTTTTTTTATGTTCTTAACATTGTTGCCAAGAATGTCTTCCTCGCATTCAATAAATGCTGGCGTCCCACAAGGATCGGTTCTGTCTCAGACATTGTTTTTGTTGCACTGACCTCTTGACATGTGCACCGATCCATTGTTATGCGGATGACAGTACAGTCCATGATAGGTTTTTGCTTGACCATCCCTCAAAGGACACATAAACTCCAACGGCTCGGGGGGCTTTGAAGCAGAGAATAGACGGTTACCTCGAGAGGGTCTGCTCCTGGGTTAAGAATAACCTCGTCGAATTTAATGTTTCAAAGATCATGTCTGATTAGGTCTAAAAAGGATCGCAATGACAATCTAGTCTCCTTTAATGGAAGCAATCTTTCCAACAAGCCCTCCATTGATATGCTTGGTGTTACCTTAAGTGACCAGCTCTGGTATGGGGGCTCCATCGAAGCCAGAGTAAAGTTAGCCTCTCAGAAGCTGGGCGTGTTGAGCCCGCATATATTTTAATAGTACACAACTGCTAACCCTCTACAAATCGCAAGTTCGCCCAACTGTAGAATTTGGCAGCCACCTCTGGTCGGGAGTCCCAAAATATCTGAAAAAAAACCTTGTCTCTGTGTAGAAACGGGCGGTCCGTTTGATAGATTCGCCTATCTTAACAAATGGACTGCAATCTTTGGAGCACAGACGTCAGGTGGGAATGCTGTCCTTGTTTTACCGGTATTTTAATAGAAGATGTTCTGAGGAACTAGCGTCATTAATCCCTTCAGCACCGGTGCATAGTCGGGAAACACGCCAAACGCGTGCCCAACATTTACACACGGTTGACATTTGTCGCATGAGAACGGGTTGCTTCTACAACTCGTTCTTGTGTTCAACAGCTCGGCAGTGAAATGATCTGCCGGCCTCTGTGTTTCCTCCATCATGCAACATGGATCTCTTCAAGACCCAAGTTCACTCTTCCTATCCTCTGAAAGACCCTCCACGCAGCATCCCCAAAGATGATATAGGCCTTAAGGTAAATTATTTCCCTCAGGGTGTTCTGTGTGGTGTTTCCGTAAAAAAAAAATATTTTTTTAAGAGCAAAGTATTTTTTTTTTCAAATTCGTAAAAATAGCCCTAATGCCCAGATGATGTTAAATAGCTATCCATCACAACCGCGTTGGCGTCCCGGATGGATTCCATCACATCAGAGCCGAGCTTATTTTTTTAACGATTTTTTATTATCTATATTTTTTTATTAACTTTAAAAAAATTTACAAAATAAGACAAAAATGATTTTTCGATTGATTTATTAACTGTAAAAATAACCATCTAAAATTAAACTAATTTATTCGTTTTTTTTATTTTTTATTTTTTTTTATATTACTTACCAGTGAAGTTTTCGCTACATAAATATTTTTAAAAAATGTTAATGATAGAATAGAAAAAGAAGAAAAAAAAGGAAAATTTGGAAGTGAAATTGAAAATAAAAAGAACATTATAAAATTATATCATCCAGTTTCTAAGAAACACTAAATAAGATAAATTAAAAATATGTACTAACGTAGATAACGTAAAATCCAATGACTAAATAAAATGCATTTGAAATCTGATAATACATAAAGAATAAAACAAACAGCAGGGGTAGGAAGTTATTTATTTGTTCATTTTTATTATAGAAACAAAACAGTACTTTGTATAGTAAGAAACAATTTCCAGAAATTCAAATTACATAGTGTGTACCTAAGATATGTTTCCTTGTAATGTATTATTCATGCATGTATTTACCGTGTGACATGTGTAGTACATAAGGGTGTGTGAATGTGTTTGCAGGGGTGATAAGCGGTGATCTACTTATTATAGAAGTGATGTCATATGTATGCGCTGTGAGCAGTTTATATAATTGTAAGGTGCTCTAAATATGGCCAACGAATATGAAAAAAATATTAATGTTAGAGTTGTTTGGGTTAATATTATTGAATGAATGAAGAGCGGGGTTAATTGGTTATAACTAACCTTGCGGTTTAATTTTTTCTGATTTTAATTTACTAAATTGTTCTGAAGATAAATGGAAAACATCAGCTTATGAAAAGATGTTGTTGAATTTTGTGCAAGTTCTTCCGAAAAATGAGTATTTTGTGTAGTTAGTTTTTGAGTGTGGGATGTGGAATAGTTGATTTGATCGTGTGTTTCGTGCTGGACAGTGGAAATGAATGTTTTCTAGAAAGCAGTAATTGTCAACAGCGTTGTTGATGATTTTGTAAAGGAATTGTTGGTCGGATTTATTTCTAGTGATGATGAATTACGGAGTACTGATGTTTATTGTTCTATATTAATGGAAGATACTATCAGCATTGGGCTGGTGTAATACCACCATTCAGAATCGTAAAGTTGCTTGAAATGGCTTTAGCCGTGTTTGGTGACCAGATCTGAATAGTCACGCGTTACCAAACCTTTCTCTTTCCCATCTCCTTCCCCCCTCCACTCCCTCCAGCCTCATAACATACCCGAATTATAAAATCAACGGTCCCACTGGCTCCGGGCTTTAGGAACTCCCGGTAAACAATGTGTAATAATAACATATTTAAATACGTACATTAGGGTGGTCCAAAAATTTTTTTTTATTATTTTTCATCCGACCGCTCCGTGAATTTGTTACATGTATTCATAGTAATAACATAGTAAAATTTCAGCGAGATGGCTCAAGTAAAAAGGGATGCTCAATCGAGTGTTGTTTTTGAAATTTTTTGTGTAAAATGCTTAATTTGTACTTTTTAATATATTATAATAAAACTAATATAAAACTTTTTTCCACTTAATTTTATTTTACTGTAACCAGGTTCAGCCTGTCAAGACCATCTTCAGGCTTATATACACAAATATGGGGGAGGGTAAGAGGGGTGGTCTACAAGGAATTTATTCGAATATGTGGGTTTTCTTACAATTGTTACTAAGTGGTCTTTGGCTGTCTAATTTCTCATTATTTTGGTTTTTTCCAGTAGGCATAATTACCTCGAGCTTGTAGCTTTACTTCAATATTGTTTGGGAAAAACCTTACAAGTATCATGCATTATTAATGACCTAATTTTTAGTGTTGTCAAATTGTTATTATATTTATGGTGATATAATTATTCCAGGTCTACTGGAAAAAACCAAAATAATTAGAAATTAGACAGCCAAAAACCACTTAGTAACAATTGTAAGAAAACCCATATATTCGAATAAAATCCTTGTAGACCACCCCTCTCCCCCTACCCTATATTTGTGTATATAAACCGTGAGTTATGAATAATTATTATCAGTCTGAATATGGCAGTGTGCTAAACTATTAAATAAATATTAAAATAAAGTACTGAAGAGTTCTATAGACAAATTTAAACACTTACACTTCCTACTCTTTGGCAAATTTTACTCCGTTTTCACCACATATTAAATGAATCAAAAAATGTGAAAGACTCCGCGCATATACTTATTCCAGAACTTATAAAAGTATGGAGTAAATCTAGTATTCCGACCGAACAACAAAATCATTGCATTGAAAAACTGATTAAGTTTCATAAGAACTGGTTGCTATTGAAGAAAAATCGAGGAAGAAATTCTGAAGCACAAAGAAAAAGAGAGTATTTGTTTACAAAAGAACTACACAAAATTTTTGATATTGCCCATGGAATCGCTTTGAATTTGATCAAAATTGCGGAAGACAGAGCGTTTCTCATCGATCAAAGAGGAGAACGTAAGATAATAATGACCTCAATCGACAAGAAACTAGAAAAGGTCAAAGAACGCTCTCTAAGACGGAAACAAAGATCTGAAGAATTGAGAGAAATTGCTGCTAAAAGTAATGCTTCATCTTCGGTGGTGTCGAGTCAAGAGATAGAACTTGAGTGCAGCTCCAGTAGCACTTCTAGTAACGCTGGCATATTAGGGGATAAGTTCAAAGATGAGTTTGTAGTGGCTGTATCAAAAAATATTAAGAGTGCTTCTAGTTCCTGTGGCGTTGAGCCGTCTACTAGTGGTATATTTACACAACATGTTACCAGTGCGCTTGATCGTAACAAGATCACCGATCGAGAAGAAATGCGACTGATTATTCCATTGTCTGCTGCCCTCGGTTGCAATCCTGCTTCACTTCCAATCTCTCGCAGCAGTATTCGACGTGCAAGAAAAAAAGCGAGAGCCGAATACAACTCCAATATAAAAGAAAAATTTGATATTGACTCTCCATTAGTAATTCATTGTGACGGCAAACTGATGACCGATATAACTGGCAATAAGAAAGTAGAGCGCCTTCCGATTTTTGTCTCTGGTAATGGTTGTGAAAAACTATTAGGAGTACCTAAACTTACTGCAGGAATGGGGGAACAAATATCTGATGCTGTTTTTGACACAATGCAACAGTGGAATGTCACAAAAAAAGTCCGGGCTATGAGTTTTGACACTACTGCTTCTAACACCGGTGCCAAAAAGGGAGCTTGCACTCTTTTAGAAGGATATTTAAATAATTTGTATACTTATTTGATTAAAATACTTGTAATATTAATAAACCTTAAATTACGTGTTTTATTTAAAATTCTGAAATTTTGTCAAAAACTTATAATTCGATGAGCACCCCCTTGTATATAAGATAAGGGGCTGAAAATTTTAACACATCATAGGAATGGTAGGTGTAACAAATCAAGGGTACGGCTACACCTATATTTGATTAATTTTTTTTTACTATATAGGCCTGGACCACCTTAACGTACATAATATTTTTTCCAGAGATTCCTTATTGCTATTATTTACGGTTGAGTAGAGCTTATTTCACCCTATATAATCCTGTCGATAAACCATCCAGTTTTAACTACCGCGTGTGTAGTAATGGTGCGTGAGGAATCCATTTGTGGTGGATATTGGATACAATACTCCACACACACTGGCACCTATTGTGGTGGCACCTCCGTCTTTGTACCGGCGGAAGACACCCGCTGTGGGCTTATTAGATTCAACCCGCTCGTAACTAGGAGCTCCAGCCCTGCGATAAACTTTTTATTGGTGTCCATCAATGCGTCACATCGTCTTTTGAGACGTGGGACACCAATCCGGAGCGTTTGATCTTCTCAGAAATTAAGAGGGAATCGAAGATAGAAATCTGAAATAAAGACACGGCATTACGCGCTATACGAGTACACCGTGTTTCACCCTCAAATCGCAATACTACAAACTGTCTTAAAATAATGAAAATCTAAAGTACTGTTTTTATCCGGACACATAATATTCTTTCTTTCTTCTTCATATGTTAAAAGAAAGATGTGGAGATCAAATTGGGATGCTGGAGTTATTCAGCCAATCAACGGCATCTGGAGTCACTTGTTTCAGTACACAAGTGCCTCCGGTAAACTGATGAAGCCTCCGCATTCAAAACTTCTTTATAAATATTACAAACTTACCTTGAAAATTTGAAGTTTTTATCCACTAAAAAAATATTCCTTTGGAATTTTTTTAAATAATCTCTATTCAGATGTCTAGTTGGAAAAGCAATTGCACGAAATTCCCTCAATAAAAAAAAATCGCAAAGTATGCTCCGAAAAATATAAATAACACGTTGGCTCTGGCTCTGTTATTTAAGGTGTTATAGGTATGAAAAAAAAGCGTTTTTTTTTTAAATGTCAGTAATCTTGAGATTTTTTCTCTATTCTAAATGTGTCGAGTTTTACTAAATATTTTTTAAACGATCGCTTACGCTCTAAGCGCTATTTATATTAGCGCGCCCCCTCTCTTCTCCGTGTTAACATATCACCTTTTCAAACAATGTTCAGTTTCCGCTCGGAGAATATTGCTGGGTCAGAAAGGGACATTCCTGTACGATGTGCTCTGTTGTTTGAATATGTCCACACTCACAAAATGCATAATCCCTTAGGTCCCATTTGTTATTGTGACTGCACTTGGTGCAGATGAGTGTAGTTCACGTCTTACGATAGAAAGAGAACCCTAATGAGATTGCAGTTTTCCTAAAAGAAGGTTTTTATTTATGATTGTGTTAATGGGTGGTTACCTATCCTTACATTTCAGATTTTACATTTACGCGTTTCTTTTTACCTACAGTTTTTTTTTCTCCATAAATTAAAACAGTTGAGGTTACCCACCACTTTCCCACCCCGGTATAAGTAACTTATGGTTACTTCTTCAGGATGCAGGTCGAGGACTCTAATTAAATTAAATTGAAACAATTAATAAAACTTAAACAAATCGTTCTACGCCGTGTGAAAAACTTTACTGATTGAAATAATTTCAGAAAGAGGTTGCAGACATCCGCCGATCGATCAAAAATTAGTTAGAAAATGAAATTTGGTTTACTTAAAATCGTTGAAAAGCTACACGTGTTATAAGTATTCCATTTTAATCGCACTTCCAGACCTTCCTTCTTCTTCACCACAGTTTGAAGGTGACTTTAAACGCCGAAACAGCTGTCACAATAATAAAATATATAATACTTGCAGAACTTAATAATGCATATAATCATAAAATTTATTTTCTTTAAATAAAAAAAATATATATTACATAGAATTCCACGAATTAAATACAATAACAATTACTTTGTTTAAAGCCACTGTTTTCAATATGTAAATATCTACATGTTTCAGAAGCAAATTTCCCCTCGTCAGGATAAACAATATGCATACTAAAAAAGAAATTGTGTTTTTAATTTGTAGTATTTTCTTATTATTTGTCCATACTTGTATCTATCTACCCACTTGTAAGAAGTTTTATCAGATAACCTCAGTGTGCTTATTAAATAATATCAAAATCTATAATTATACTACCTGACTCCGAGAACCCTATACGTTCACCAATATTAAAGATTTAAGTGATATCCATCAAAGCAATATTAATAAAATCATAAAGCAAGGTGTAGTGGGAAATCTTCACATCATTAATCACCTTACTCGTCGCACACAATAACCATTCTGTCAAATCATACCGTAATCAGAATATAATTTATATTTTGGTTCGAGAGTTTTGATTAGATAGGCATTTAAAGCATAATTGTCAGCCAAAACAAAAAATACAACAAAAAAAAATTTAAGACAATATTTTAACAGTGTTATTTTTTATATGAATACCGCACAAGAGTCCCAACTGCTCCCAACCGTCTGGAGCCAGTGAGACTATGGCATCCCCAATTGGGGAATGTTGTGAGGCTGAAGGTATTGGGGAGGGAAGAGGAAGGTGGGGTAATACCAGGCTATTTAGATCTTGTCACCAAACACGGCTAAAAGCCATCTCAAGCAACGTTTCAATTCTGAATGGCGGTCTTTCATCAGGGTGATGCTGAGAGTATCTTCCACTCTGGAACGTGCGCAAATATACTGTACATTACTTTTTAAATGAATTAATTGTGAAACAGCACAAATTAATTAAATAACCTTTACTTGCGCACGCCGGGATTTGAACCTGCGACCTTCGGATTCGTAGTCGAGAGCCTTACCCCTCGACCATGGAGGCCGTTATTATTAAGTTCTGCGAGTATTTTAGTTCTTATTATTATGACAGCTATTTCGGCGCTCAAAGTTATTTTCAAACAGTGGTTAGGCCACATAGCGATGACTAATTATTTGATTTTATTTACCATCACCCAATTAAAAATAAAAGAAAGGGTCTTAGAATAAATTGAATAGGGCAACTAGAGATCAACAAACGAACTAATAATCCTAACGTTAAATAAAGTAAGAAAAAATATCTATTCTCCACTTCAGAGCATTTTCACAAAATCAAAGTAATATAATTCTTTAAAATAATTCACGGATTTATCATACGTTTAAACTAAGTGCCTTAATGGCATTAACGTCATTATAAAACAATTAAGAAAAACCAGCCTACATTAAAAGCTGGGAAAACAGATTTCAACTGTAAGTACCTCAAAGAATAGAGAATTTTAATTATCACAATTATTTCTCAGTAAGTCGGTGTTTACAGAAAATATGAATAAATCATTTCAAACAACACGAAAATTAAAATTGGGTAGGGGTAAATAAAATCATATAAGCATGTCGTCACAATGTGGCCTAACTACAGTTTGAAAGTGGCTTTAAACGCCGAAACAGCTGTCACAATAATATAAAATAAAATACTTGCAGAACTTAATAATGCATAATAATTCAAGAATTTTATCTTAATTCTATGAATTAAATACAATAACAATTGCTCTGTTTAAAACCACTGTATTTAATACGTAAATATCTACATGTTTCAGAAGCAAAGTTCCCCTCGGAAAAACAATAAACCAAGTAAAAATATTTTTGTGCGTGTTTTTAATTTGTTCCGTTTTATTATTATTCGTCTGCACTTGTCATTATTTTTATTAGGTATATTGTCTATCCTGGCGAGAGGAGCTTTGCTTCTGAAACATGTTGATATTTACATATTAAAGACAGTGGGTTTTAAACAAAGCAATTGTTATTAATTTGATAAATATGATTCGTTATCCGTTATCACTATGTCAGCGACAAGTGAGAGTTCATCAACTTCTGACGATGGAGCCATTATAAATTATATACCACTGTGTTAAGCGACAACGGATTTTCTATATAATGGATTTTTATGCCGTTTTCTTGTAAATAAAGAAACTGCTTGACTTTTAACTGCATTCATTGCAGATATGATATGCACTCCCAGTAACATAATGGTTAATAAAATGAAATTATCAACATTTTTACAACAATTTATCAAGTAAATAAAATTAGCATTTGCTTAAATGACTTTCTTTCTCTCCTTAGGAATAACGCTGTTAACCATCTGAACAGTTGTTGGCTTTACGGTTTTATGTGACTGGGTCAATGCAAATAGTACTTAGTGATACTACATGAACACAAAAGTCGTTTGTAAAATAATGTTTTATGTGTCAAAGGCCATAGCGTCATTTAATCAAAATTTCATATGAATACCTAGAAGCGACGCTGAAATGTTGGAAAATAATGTTATATTTCATAAATTAGCTACATTCCCAACATCGGATCTCGCTCGCCAAAATAGTCCACGATGTTTCTTTCTCAAGTGAGACCAATGGGCCAGTGAGTTAGGAAGTCGACAAAACCATCTTACGGCTGAAACTGAAACACGCAGCGCTCACAGAATGTTTGGCATTTATTGCGAGGGTTGCCACATAAAAAAAATATATCTACACTTCTCAGTACGAAAATGTAGGGATTTCATTGGTTATCATGCTGTCATCCCTATTAGCAGTTACTTTAGCAATTAGCATCGTCAAAAAACTCTTTTTGCCGCAAATGTCAAACGCACTGCTAAAGTAAACGGTAAAATGCACTGCTAAAGTAATCGTAAATGAAAAAACACACCCTAAATGTGTATTATCTGTCATTAAACAAGTAAAGAAATATTATACCAAGGGCGCTATTCACGTTCTTTTTAAGGAAGATTCCTTGCGTTTTTCCTCAGGGTTAAAGACTTCTCGATTAACTGCGGAATTCCTGTGAGACATAGTAAAAAGATCCTAAATAGATTGTAAATAGATTATTTGAAAATACACATTAATGAAATATATTCAAGTGACATAAGATTTTGAACTAAAACTTTTAAAAACAATTACATTATATTATAATTCATTTTAATACATTTTTATTTTATTTTTAAATATCATATATAAGCCTTCTAAGGAAGAATCACGTTTTATAAAAAGGTACCTACCTCATTAGAGAGTAATGACCTTTTTTGTCTCTAGTTCTAAAACTAACATTTGAATTTGTGCCGACCGAAGAGGTGGGTCATTCCACTTATTTTAAAAACTCGGTTCCAATTCCGAGTTTAGCCACATGGACTCGATTCCTCGGACTCGGTCTTCGTTGATTTCTGTCCGCATAGGTCCGCCATTCCGGAATAGAAAATCGTTCATATTACACTAATGAATAGGGACACCTTTCGTTTCTGAATCCAATCCAAAACCTTTGCCGTTCCTTGAGTGTGAGTTCGAAACGAGTGAATCCGGAATTGCGAACTCGGAGTGAGTCCACCGCCTTCAGAATCGAATTCATTGGACTCGGCCGGTCGTACTGACTCTCTTCAATGCTGCGCCTGACGTGAATTGTCAAAAATGTCGATATCTATATAATATTTAATAATGTTTACTAGCTAATTATGTTTATAGTAAATAATAACGTAATTGATAACATAATAATATTGAGTTTTTCTCTTGTTAAAACATCGCAAATATTGACATTTTTGATGAATGTCGTTCGCTGAATTCAGCTGACAGCTGTCATCCAAGAGAATCGAAACCGCAGTTAAGTAAGAAGGCTTTAACTACCCTTTCCTTTTTTGATACCCGAAGAAAATTTCAATTTTTTAACAAAAATGTTCAAACACTTAATCAGATGTCTAAACACAAAATAAATTTAAATCTCTATGGTTGTATATCAATTTATATAAAATATTAAAAATAACGTTATATCTTGCAAGATTGTCATCGAACTTAATTCGAACGCGCAATTCCCGCCACAAACTGACGAAACTTTATTGAACTAAAACAACCGCTCCAATAATTCGTAACAAGGGGATTTCAAGGTTTGTCCCCGAACTCTATGAAATACGCATACAAGTGACAAGCGCGGTTCCGCGGAATGCCCAAGGGCCAGTTTTACAAACGAACTAACAAATTTCTGTTAAGTAACGAACGGTTTCGTTACAAATTACATATTGTCTTTTTAATTAAAATTGTGCACGGTTTCAAATAAGCGATCGTTGGGCAACAATTGACAGCTATCAAACGACCGGTAATCTGACGAACGTTTATAAAACGGCGAAATCAGGCGGTAGACCAAATATTAGTTTAAAATGGTATCAAGCGTTACGAACGGATGGTTATAAAACAGAACCTTTTAGGATCGAGAAGAAATGAACTAAAAGTACCCAAAGGGGATACATTGGAATTATCCCCAAGTGCGCGTTAGGTTCTGCGCACTGGAAGTGCGTCGCCTGTCGTCTTGGTATCTCACCAGAATTCGAACGTGAAAATGCAGTGAAATAAAAAATACACATGATGATAATAAATATTTCTGAAAATGGTACCAAAATATTTTTATGACTAAAGAAATAATTTATTTTGATAAAGACAAAGCATGGACTGATTCGATTTTAGTACCTCATGTATCGGGAATATCTGGTGGAGACTGTCCCCGTTGACGGAAATAACCAAGCGTCACTGTTTTATGGACTGCACGCCACTGATATTCAGATCTGGTCACTAAATACAGTTTTAATTTATGAAGTAAAAATATATGGTACAAAAATCAATCAATCGACACTCAATTTTAAAACAGTCCACGCCAATGCTCGGTTAATATTATATCATCCTTCAGTGTTTACAGATACTGCCAGGCTAGACTACCATGGCTAAAGCAAACGTTAGCTTTGGCGAGAAGCATTCGAAAATCTGGCCATCATCCGTGGGCAGCTTCAAAACTACGGGAATTTATTTCAAATTACATTCTCCAAATTTTACTAGATGTTCAATAGATATACGTTTGGTTTTGGCCGAATTTTCCATTTGTTCGGTATAAGATTTCTTATGTATTTTTTAATAAAGCCTCGTACTTTGAATTTAACTAAATAATCTCAATAAATCATAATTAACTTTTTGTTTGAAGGGTTTTATGTATTTTTATTACTGGTCTACCGGTTTCGACACATCCGAATCGTTCACTAGCGTTCTTAAAACTAACTTAAATTAAACAAGTACAGAAATAATTTGACATTATTAGGTGAGGGTATTGGGAGTGGTAATTTGGGGTGGGGGGGGAGTCAAAATAACTAGGAAACATGCTTAACATAGGCGATTTACAGGGTGCTGTTATTTTGTTTACTAATTTAATTTTGTTGTTTATATCTGAAGATTCTAAGGCGCACTATTTAAAATATGTGTTAATATTTTAATGTTTAAACTTTTTTTTTCTTTATTAAAGCTATGGCCTGTCTCTAATAAATGATTAGCAAACTCGGTATAGTTATTATTTTGTAAACAGAGTTCATGTTTCCTGATTCTAATAGTCATACCTACATACAGTACATCACATTTGTTGCATTCTAAAGTGTACGAGTATATTCCATTTTATAGCCATTTATTAATAATGTCCTTGTTGTTAATTATGTTTTTTTGACTTGGAATTAGTGTAGAAAGCTGATCTAGTAATGGGATATTTTTTTAAAGAAAAGGCGCCTGTGTAAAGAAGTTTCTTATAAATTTTGTTGTAACTAGATTGGCTGTTATTATATCCACTATAAATATACTTTTTTTTTTGTTTCTTATTAACTAGGCGGTTAATTAATTCAGGTTTATATCCGTTGTTCGGAGGTATTTGTTTTATAATGTTAATTTGTTTATTATAATTTTCATTGCTTAAAGGGACATTAGTAGCTCGATAAGTCATTGACTTGAAGGAAGCAAGCTTATGAGACATTGGTTTTGATAATTTATCTTACTGTCATTAATAACCTTCATCAAAATATAAAATTTACACTGGAACATAATAACAACAACTTAAACTTTTTAGACTTAAATATAAATATATATATATATAATAACAAGTGTATCATTAATATCAATAGAAAACCTACACATACTTATTATGCTATACCATCTACTTCACTTCATCCAAATTAAATTAATTAGTAAACAAAATAATAACACCCTGTAAATCACCTCTATTAACCATGTTTCCTGATTATTTTGACTCCCCGCCGTTCATAACACTGTATGGACTTCTATTCTTCTATTTGTTTATATATTACCATACCGGTTTCATGTAAACTATGCTACGGGCATCGTCGAACTGAAATAATTTATTAATTGATAAACTAAAGTTTTTAAGACAAGATTTTTGTGCATAGCGCAAAGGGTAACAATTATTTTTATAAACCATAATTATTAGCCTGAAAACACTCATCCAAATTGAAAAAACCTTCCGAGCAAAGATAAATGAGCCTTCCTCATACAAATAAAGTTGGTTGTTTACAGGTGAAATATAATAAAAAAAACCGTAATTATTGAATGAAACACTAGTATATATTGATTAACTTGGCGGGTTTGCGATAAGCCGACGTAGCTCAATGGTAGAGCATCTGACCGGATATTAGAAGGGTGTGGGTTCGAGTCCTGCCGGCGACATTTATCTTTGCTCGGAAGGTTTTTTCAATTTGGATGAGTGTTTTCAGGCTAATAATTATGGTTTATAAAAATAATTGAAATAATTTAGTTTAAAATTTAATAATTTAAGTTATTCTAAAAGGTAAATATGTTAGTTGTATGCCTCTGTCACTAGTTTTAAGTCACTAGCTACAGGTCTAAGTTGTAAGTCGCTATCTATATAAGTCTTAGATGTAAGTCACTAATTATAAGTCTGAATTAGGTATTTTCTAGTTATAAATCTAAGGTGCAAAACATTAGTAATAAATCTTATATGTAAATTATTAGATATAAGTCTAAGTGATAGGTTAGATAAATTATGTTGTAAAGCGCCTTTGAGGTAATTTTCTCACGAAAACGGCGCTATAGAAATAATCCATTTATTATTACTTACATTAACAAGAGTATTTATTTTTATTTGTTTACCAACCTAAAAGATATCTCACAATAAAAGGTTCTACAGGATTGTAACTTTATACGAATACATTAATGTACCCATTATTTTTAGGTAAGAAACATTACCTAGAACTTTTTAAACCACCTCGTAGTGTTCATAACTCAAGGTACACTGACAGCATTCAAATTATGTTTACATTTCATTATTTTTAAAGTGCATCCGGGTAAAAAAGCCTTAAGAGGAACGGCTGCGCGCCCTGTTTCATACAAAACTTAATTTTGGATTTGAGACCAAAATACTCACCTAAAGCTAATGATCTTTTATTTTCATTAAACAGTATGGTAAGTATCTAGTACGAATTAGAAGTAATTTATTTATTTTTATTTTACGTTATGAAATATAGGCCTTTAAAGGAATTGAATTTTCGCGATTTTAGAGCCACCTTTAACAATTGTTTGGAGGCTAACGGTGATCTAAAAAAAAGTTTTACTCCTTGTGCTTTGAAATATGATTTTTTTTTAAATATTAAAATGAGCATTATACTTTAAATTAAATTAAAAACGACTAATTTACTATAAGCAATAATTTGTTAACACTTGTGCTTTTCATAAAAAATCTTGTCTTATAAACATTAGTTTATCATTTAAAATAAGACTAATTTACGTTGGAACACAATCACCCGATAAAAGTTTTTTTTAATGTTTTAGTTTTATATTTTAAGTAATCATATTTACATAAAAATATATATAATTTTTTAAAAAATAGAGAAAAAACGCAAATAATTTTCTAAGTTGCCTCTAAAATTATGGAAATTGTTTTTGTTTTATGGCATATACTTCATAATTTAAAACCAAAATAAATAAAATACTTCTCATCCATACTAGATATTTACTAAACCTGTCATTAAAAAATATATATCTTTCAGTTTGGATGGGTATTTTGGCCTCAAATCGAAAATTAAGTTAATTATGAAACAGGCAGCGCAGCCGTTCCTCTTAAGCGAACTCTTAAAAAATATGTTTCTAAGAAATTGCACTTCAGCGGTCTTCTTCGGTTCAATGGATTATTGGCCCAGGAATGAGATAATTTTCTTAATTTGTACAAATAACTAATATCAATTCAAATCAAATAGGTGCAACGCTATGTAGGTCTATGGAAGAAATTTTAAAACAACAAAATATTTCTGATTTTTGACTCCTACAATATGAAATGATTTGATTACCTACTTAGTTACCACATATACAAGGGGTTCGGAAATTAATGGTACAAGCGGGAGGCTTGGTAATTTACATCCCGTAGAGAACACAAAAACTTCTTTTTTTTTTGATTTTTGAATTGCGTTTTTTTTAAACTTTTTTTCCCTTTATTTGGAAACTTTAGGGTTAAGAAATTATTGGAGCAGGACCCTACAACGGATTTTAAAAGACAATAAACAACCTAATAAACCCCTCAAAATTTTTCTCAAATTTCATCTAAAAATTCAACTTCGGACTCAATTTACTCGAACACGAAAAGGAGCAAAAAAGCTCAAATTAAAAAGGGATACCACAAAATCGACTCAAAATTTGTTGCTAATTCACCAGTATCCCACATGTACTACGAGTTTCCGAACACCATGTATAAAATAAAATACATATGTAATATTATACCGTTTGAAAAGGTTGTCAATGTGTACTCGCTGATAAACTACAAAAGTAGTTCGCAGTATATAAATGTCAAGTGTACTAAAATGAGCAGTGGCGTGCACTGCTCTGTGGCTGCAAACCTTTTGATGACATTGCATATTTGGCCGCCTATTGTTGTTACGTTATGTTGGTGGTTGTGGCCAAGTTGACAAATGAGAGTAAAAGTTGCTTACCTATAATGATGTACGAAAGACAATTTAATATTTTATTTTTAAAGTTTAAAAAATTTAAATAGTTTAAAAAATAGTAAATGTTGTAAAGGGATAAATTATACACAATAAAACTTTTTTTTTAAAAAAAGATAGACAATCATTCCCGGGTTACGAATAACCTTACAATATTTGAAAATCTTCTACTACCATCACAGTATGCGGAAGATGTTGCTTGTGTCGTGATGGAGAACTTATCCAGCCAAGGAATTGAACTCACAACGCCTGGGTGAGACCAAGACGCGACGCCAACTCAGCCACTAACCGGTCGCTACATTATAAATATACTGTTATCATTATAATATAGAATGTCTCAACTTTCGTGATTTTTCAAATTGGGAGATGAGGGAAGATGCCTGACATTTCAGTTCAATTCGACGTACTTTAAAAAAAAACTCACGCATTAATTACATCGTCATAAAAACTTTTAGAGTAATTTTCTTAAGGAAAGCGCATCTTTTCAGCCTTCATTGACTGCACGCCACTGAAAATGAGGTAATCAATGAGACGGTTGGTTAGCAGTCGGATGTAACGAGTTCGATACTCATAGCGTGTAACCGACGTAACAAAAGCTGTGACAAGTTAAAAAATCTACCATAAAGCTTTTTAGTTTTTTTTTAAATACTTAAAATAAAACATTATTGTTACTAAAATGATTTCAAGGTTGCAGTATTCTCACCAACAATCCATTGTTTAAACTAGCCTCGTTAAATGCCTGGCAATTAAATTTCACAGACTAGGAAATGGTTTAATTAATATGCCCAAAGTGTTGATGAAAACGTGTCTCGTGAAAGGTAACGCCGTTTTAAATTTAATTTATGACACTTGGTATTCCTGATTAGACTGGTACATTTGATTAAATTGACGGAACAATGGCATGGAACCGAAAGGGCTTATTAAATTTCCATCCCAATTTTATGATGATTAAAATGGAGATGTTATACAGATACACTGGGTGTTAGAACAGAGAAAAATCTCCCTCATACCAAAAATAGATACGCCTTTGTACAAATGGGGCATTTCTGATCTTTGCCTGATGTGAAGTACCCAGAGTCAAAGATACGCCCTGGCGATAGACCACCATTCAGCCGGCCCGGACTTAGAGACACAGGGCCCCTGGGAGTTACGGAGTCGGGACCCCCTTTTTGTAATTTAGGAAAAAAGACGTATTCTACTTTATTTTTATTGTTTATTTAACGTAGGTCCGCGGTTACTAAACCCCACCAGGCCGCTTGTATGTTGACGGAACCCCACAATTTTTTTAACATACATTTTTAATGGTCGTCCATAATTAAATGCGAAATAAAGACGTTCTAGTAATTTTTGCATGTAAAAATAAAAATGCAAATAACGCACATTACTCCCAATTTCCCGGAGCCTATGGTACTATAGCATGCCTCCAAAGAAAAATAATATATTCGTGTAGATCAACTATCGCCGATTCTGAATACATAAGTATTTTTATATAGTATACGTAGAATTTATAAATCATTATTCAAAAGTGAATAAAACGCCAAATATTCAAAACACATTTTTACGTGGAATATTTTTTTACTTAAAACTGTTCGCTTCAAACTCTTCTTTAAAAAAATTTACAAACGTAAATATTTTATACGAAACATTTCATAAATAAAAGTAATTGAAATATTATGTACCCACCAAATTAAGACTCGTGGCTTCTGTATCAGACACAAGAACTTTGTAAAATACTTGAAATGTAACTTATAATAAATAAATAAAGTGTTTAAAAAATATATATATATTTAGTGAATCAAATTGAAAGTTGTTGAATGTTTTGATTATAGCAACAAGAAATTTGATCGATAGCAATTAAATTCAAATTTTATGCCCTGTGTCCTCAATGTGTACCATTTTGGCACCAGTCGGGGGTCCTCCGAGATTGGATAAGTAGAAAATTTTTACATATATTTTCCTACGTTCTCATGTGCAGTGGCGGCTCGTGTCTTTCGAGTGAGCTAGAGTGCTAATATTGAAAAATATTACTTTTTCAGGTTGTTGTAGCTGAAAACGATTATTTTTCCAATTTTTTTTTGTTATATAAATATTGTAAGGATTTTTTCTGTTAGGTTAGTATATTCCCACGGGTAATCGAATGCTATAATTAATTAATTTATGAATGAATATTATTCGATATAATTAATATTCTCAACTGATCACCATTGTCCGGAGCCAGTGGAACTATGTTATCCCGAATTCGGGTATTTTGTGAGGCTGAACGGAGTGGGTAAGGGAAGGAGATGGGAAGGAGGAGGGATGGAATCTACCTGGTTATTCAGATCTAGACAACAAATACGGCTAAAACCATTTAAGGCAACGTTTAAAATCTGAGTGGTGGTATTTCACCAGAGTGAAACAGAGATAATCTTCTACCACGGTCTAGTTTAAGTATCTTTGTTTTAGTGGTTAAATTGACAATCTTCAGGGTTAAAGGAATCACGCCATACAGCAAATATCACAACAACTAGCGATGTGTCAAAACCGTCAACATAATAAATAATAATAAGGTACTTTGCATAAAGTAAATTAAAACGCCGCGCCACAATGAATCCCGACTGGCAGCTTCGCGCCATTCACTCCCTTAATTATTTTTGCAGCCGATAATAATTTAGCGTGAAACCGTTTTACAAAGGCGCCTTTCATGCGGAGATCGGTAATGAAGCCACTTTTTGAGCGGAGCATAAAGCAGGTGACAGCTTCAGGGGGATGAAGTTGCAAAATCAGAAGAAAAGGTGAGGTCTCTTGTCCAGGCCGACAGAGCCAACTAAGCCAGCCGTATCCCGTCCCGCCCCCGGCCAAGGTCTGAATGAGGCTCGGACAATATCCTTCATGTCTGCGTTTATTCTCACACCGCACTACATACTACATGGTACATCTAGCGGCTAATGAACTAAAACTCCAATTCAATAGAAAATTATATTCATGTACGGCTTTACTATATTGTCAACACACACTACTCACAATTTGACATTTTTACGACTGCACCACACTCCATAAAATCACACCGGCGATCTTTCAAGCCTCTATAACTTCACATACCTACTATATCGGACGTCCAAATCATAATACGTATTTATTAGAGTGGCAGAGATGCGCCTACGTAATCACATGCAAAAAAGTGCTTCACCGCATCAAGATGACGTATTTCTGCAATTCAGATGACGCATTTAATGACGTCAATGACAGTTGTTGACGTCACTATTTCTAGGACATACACCAGTGATGTAAACTAAATCATTAAAAATGTTATAACTGACGTGTTTCTACCAATCTCAATCACGTCAATCACCGTGAAAAAACGTAAATTGTTTCATTGAGATAAATCGTATAAATAGAGAAGTTATTTTAATAAATAATCATTGTAAAAAAGATTATTTAGATATTGACCTATATTCTCCACCTCTACAAAACTCCTCTGAAAGATTCAGTATTTGTATGTTTCGTACACCTACTGATCTCATTGTAGGTGTATTTTTATGTATATAAATAAATACACATTTTTTTCTTCGTCTTTTATTAATATGAAATCACATACATAGGTACATTTCGACTAGATCGATCCACCCCACCCCCTCCCTTTCCACTCGCCATTTGATCAAATTGTTAAGTAACTTTTAAATTTATAATTTTTTCTTTTATTTTTATTTCTTCGTAAATCATTAGATTCACTTATATAAAATATCCAAGTGAAAACCTGTAAATGGTCTAATTTATATCACTCTCTATCTTCTTTCTTTTTTTTATTATTTTTATATCAACTGTTGGTCTCCCAAATAAACAAATAAAATAAAACTAATTTAGGGATTTTAAAATAATCGATTGAACATCAATAACTCTCAATAAAAATAAGAAACAGAAGAAAACATAGAAAATAAAAAGACTGTCAAAAAATGTAGAGTCTCAGACTCGACGGTATATTTATTTTCCGTATTTTCTTCTGATTCATATATCCATTGGGAGTTATTGATGTTATTTTCAATAATTATATTACAATGAATTGTGAAGTTTCGGTAAGTTAAATATCATTTTAATATTCATTCTAGACTTGTAAAAACTCAAAAAAAAATTCCGTAAAAATAAAAATTAATAGGAATATTCAAGACGCCATCTATTGGCGAAATCATGTTCGGTCAGAACTTTGCGCTCTCATACAAAGATGGCCGCCAATAAATGGGAAAAAATTTAAAAATAATCATTATTATCCCCAAGGGAAATATGAGATTGATGGAAATGACGGAATTCATCAAGGTATCGGTTAGAAACGCAAGTCCCAGATAGACTAAAGGTTCTGAATTCGGGTCTCAGTCACGACCGTACATTTTTATTTTCTGCGTTTTCTTCTGTTTCCTTTGAGAGTTGATGTTATTTTCAATATTACAATGATGTGAAGAGCTTCGAAAAGGTAAATCGAATTTTAATAAAATAATTGATGTCGATGAAAAATTAAAATCCTAGATATTTGTCTTATATACGGTATCGTGACTCTTGGCTATTTTATTCTGCCATCACAATAGCATAGTAACTAGTAGCATAGTAATGCTTGAATGTAAAGAACGACTATTCCAGAGGCAAAGATATTGCATTTGGCAGCTTTCGTTTGCAGTTTAATCTTTGCCTACGAACATAAATACACATATTATTATTTTTTTAAAGAACTGTAATGATTTTGTATATAAATGAGATTGATATAAATGAAAGTAATGAAATGGGTCTTAGTAACACAACTGATAGATACGTCCTCACGAATAGATGAAGGTTTCGAGTTTGAGTCTTGATCGCAGTCTAATATATGTATTTTTTTTAATCATTACGATGATATTAACAACTTTCAAAATGAAGCATAAAACCGAAAATAAAAAAAAGAGGTAACCAAGACTCAAACCAAGGACCTCGTGGTCTACCCGGTACCTTGCGCTCTAATCCACTGAACTATAACTATCCCAATCCGTCTCGTCATTTTTATCGGTATCATAATTCGATTTCTAAAAAGTGTCAATATCATCTTCAATTAATTCCCTTTTTTTAAAAGTCAACCCATTTCTCATATAAATAAAAATCGAATAGGTATATCCGAGACACTATCTAAAGATTATATATAAATTCGGGTAGAATCTTGTACTCATGATAAAAACGTGGAAGCCAAAAACACATGGTTATTATTATGCCTACATCTTTAAAACAAATAAGAGATAACACACCAACACATTTAATCAAACTCAATATGTCGATCTGGATAAAATCAAAAGGGACAGTTTTTTTTTCCATAACTTAATTAGACCAAATTAAACATAACAAAATTGTTTGTATTTTTTACAATACTTTTATTTTATTTTTATTATTCTTAAACATAATTGTATAACCATTATACAATAATAATATTATGTCATAAATACGTGAACACCTCAGTACAGGTTCTCCTAGTGAGGCGTTAACGATACGCTATTCTATTAGTTAATAATTTACAGTACATACGCACCACTCTATACAAAAATTGCTTATGTTTTATAAATCGTCTGTAAATAAACAGAAGTGAATAAATAAATAAGTATTACCTTCAATGATTAAAAATATATCAGAATGAGGTTTACAAGCTGTTCGTTTCTGTTCGTGTTTTTAATAAATTCGTGAGGTTTTAATATAATTAATATTTATTAAATATGAATCTGATACAGAACCCTGGGAATGGAATGAAACAGATATATCAAAACAAATCGATCGTGATCATAATAAGAACTTGCGAAATGTAAGCTCTGTTATGCAACTTCCAGAGCATTTTTTGTCTGAAATTTCAAAAGTCTTTGCAACTATTTCCAGTTCGCAATCATGGGCTATGTAGCTTTGAATTATTAATTTAACTCTCGAGCAATAAGATAATTCAAGAGTTTTTTTGCTTCATATTTGTCAATAAAAAAACAGACTGCAAACTCGTACGGAGCATGGTAGAAACTAATGGTAATATTGTTAGATATAAATAACATTTTATTAGTGAGGGAAATTTGTGAATTTCATAATAAATCTATGTTGACCCGATTCTCAGAACACACATGTGTCTTCCACAAAATATCATAATAACGCGATGTGCGTATTATTAGGTTCGTGAAACTAAAGGGTTAATTTATGTCACTTTATAAAGGGCGCACGAGAAATAATATGTATTTCGACCACTAGAATACAGTGTCGATTACAATATATTATAAAGGATGGATCGTAATAAAAAAGGAAGACTCGTGAGCGGATGTTTTTGTGGAATTTGGGGGTTTTCATTTAACGCCTGCACGTGTCAGGGGTGTCGGGAAAGTGGGTATATTGGGTACCTAGATCAAGAAGGGGAGGATGAAAGCATAGAGATGGGGGTGGGTGGGACTTACCACTCCTACGCAGGAGCCAGCGCCCAGCACGAAGTTCCCGGTACCAACCTAATATCTGATCCTGGGGGGGGTTATCCGTCTCAAACGATTATTGCGGCTAAAGGGCAACGTATCGCAGCTGAGGGGGTGATGGACCCAGTAACGGGGTGATGGACAAAAGGGGTGGGATGGGCCCACGGATGGAGTTAGATTGGCCCATGGAAGGGGAGATATTGGCCCATGAAGTTCACAAGGCCTCATCACATTGAAAAGGGAATTTTCAGAGCTCCATAAACCCTTTGGTAATTTCGAACCATCTGTTCTTTAAACATTCTCTTCTTATTTTTATTTAATTTAATAAGAACGCCATCGAATAACAGAAATACATAAATTACGATAAGATAGCAGAAAATAAAAATAAAATAAAACAAACAAGTAAGACGAAGAATTTTATAAAAAAATGTCTCCCTGAGTTTAGGATCAAAAGGTTAAACGTAAGACGTACCTTGAGAGGATTGAAATCGTTTGTTACCCATCAGGAAACAAATAATTTAACACGTACTGGGAACGTGGATATCTAAATCTATAAACTCATTTATGAAGAAGGTCAAAAATGGACGTAACGTTTAAAATGGGCGGAAAAATAGAACATGTAATCAATTAATGACCGCATAAATAAACTTGTGCATATGTAGCGCGTGGAATATTCCTGTTTTCAGAGTCAAAATATAAAGCCAATTTAAAAATAAGATTTATTCCAGGTTTGCTGAATTTTTCCGATTTCCGTTTTAATATGTTTTTATATTAACTTCACACAGGAGACATCTTTGGGAAAGCTGTATGGATGGTCTATTGGAAGAAAAGAAGTAGTAAACCTGGGTCTTAAAGAGACCCATGTTGTAGAAGGGAGGAAACACAGAGGCTGGCAAATAATTCCACAGCCGAATTGTTGAAAATGGGGAATCGATATGGGGAAAGAGATGGGGAAGAAGGAAGGTGTTGATGTACCTGGGTATTCAGATCTGGTCACCAAATACGACTAAAGCCATTTAAAGCTAGGGTTCGATTCTCAATGGTAGTCTTTCACCAAGGCGATACTGACAGTATCTACCACTCTGGAACGTGCCACAAATGTACTAAATATATTTTTATTTAAAATGAATAAATTGTGAAATAACATAATTTAATCGAATAATGTTTACTTGCGCACGCCGGGATTTGAACCCGCGACCTCCGGATTCGAAGACAAGGATCTTAACCACTCAACCACTGAAATCGTCGAATATAAAAATACATTTCTATCAAAATTTGTCGCATTAAAAAAAAAATTCTGTACGTTTTTGTTATGAGTCATTTTTCTTAAGGTAGGCACAGCTTTTCAGCCTTTATGGAGTGAACGCCACTGATTATTACGTATCGTGTTTTTCTTTTTCTTGTTATAAATCTTTTTTGTCTGTAATTTAAATTTCTAAAAAAAATTACATAGAGTTCTACGAATTAAAAACAAATAATTCATAATTAGTATTATATCTTCAATGTTCCTTTTAAATAGATTTTTCGTTTTGTAATAAATTATATATGTCTCATGTTATACGGAGGATTGGGTGTACATCGCCCACCCAGTCCTGCTGGATTAAAAACGTAATTAAATACGTTAATCATAATAATAATAAATAGGTACGTACCTACAACAATATTAGTTTTTTTTTTCAATAAAATATTTTTACAATTGAACTATAGCACAAAGGTGTTTCAAGAATACCTAGTTGTACAACTAAACTATACAGGATGTATCCGGAAGTACCCGACAAACTTTAATCAGTGATTCCCGAGCTTGTTTAGAGTAAAAAAATGTTTAAAATTTATTTTATTAAAAAGATATCTTTTTTTTCACTGGTCTTTTAGACGGGTAACCCCGCGTACGCTACCTACTAATTTATAAATTTCTAAAATAAAAATTAATAAAAAAATAAAAAATTTAATTAAAACATTTTTTTATGTTTTTAGGTGTAAAATAAAAAAGTCATCGTAAATTAAATGCTTTTTGCTCCGAATAAATTCATGAATCACTGTTTAATCGTAAGCTTTAGTTACGTAAATTGCGATGCAGAGCTATAGCGCTGCAATTTTCAGTGTGATTTTTGTCGTCCTCGGGAGAGAACGTGTTCAATTTGAGCGTGGTATAATTGCGGTTGCCGCGTGTCTTGATGACAGTATTTATTGTTTATCCTGTTAAAATAAGTACACCGTGAAGTGAATCGATATTTATCTTATTTCAGTTACTTCTATTACGGATGATCGTAATGTATCAAATGACAGCGGCACTACGGACGACGAGACCTTTGTTCCCATAAATGAAGACAGTGACGACGGGGATAACATAATTGTACATCACAGTAAAAACATTGCGAATAGAACATTAATCTTCGGATTCATTTTGAAAAACACAATTGTGAAGTGACATAATCTTATATTTTTGTATTTTTTAAAAATATTTTTGTATTTGTAAATGTGTAGTTTTTTTTATTATAACTACGATATTCGTAAAATTTCATTCTTTACTAGTATAATTAAAAAAAAAAAAAACATAAAAATTGATTGATATTTGTCCAAGTTGCGTCATTTTTATTGAATACCATACTTTTTTTAAATTTAAAAACACAGAATATCTGTAGCAATTTATATACAATAAATACTTGCAAAATAACACTATACCGGTTAAAGTTTGTCGGTTACGTCCCGATACACCCTGTTTTGTGAGGTTACTTTTACCAGACTTCCGGCTTGACGTTATCCAGATATTCCTTTAGGAACGCTTATTTGATTTTAGGGTGATTTAGCGTTTCTTGTGTGGTCTTTAGTGCGCTCGCCTACATAATACGTATGATGCTGGAAAATATTGGTAATTTCGTTTTTCGATATCGAAGGAAGGAAAAATATACCGTAATTTGCATATTTCGAACGAAATTGTTGAAGCATTCATTCCAACTACAATATAAAACAGATGGTCTGCTTTGTAAAGCACTAAAATCTATCGAACGGTGAGCTCTAACATTGTGAAATTTGCAGATATTTTTAAGATTGATGTTTATAGGTAAACGCACTCAAGACAAGACTCGATATTAAAAAAAATATATTCGTTAACTTGCCACTCCTTTGTCGGGTGCCAGCCGACATCACTATTTGTACGCTACAACTCAGTTTTCGGCTGGCGGCCGACAAGATAAGACGTGCCCGTGCGGTGTATTTTCGCTCGCAAAACTTGACACGTGACGTTGTTACTTGTGATTGTAAAAAAAACATTTAAATTCACGTTTTAATAAGATTTCGGATTTTGACTGTTTTTGTTTTACTATAAAATAACCATTTTGTAACTGCCTATCAATAAATTAATATTTTGACATTATTTAAATTAGTTGGCTGACAACAAATATTAAAAAACAATGGAGTGGTAAGGGTAAAATTTGTGTTTAAACTCTCTTCTGAAGCCGGGTACTTCCTATAATTACAATAAAAATTTGATAGTCATTTTAGTGAACAACAACCATAAAATATAGATCTTAGGATTACCTAAATCGAATAGCGTTATGATATTCATCCATGGAACATCTTATACGATTTGAATTTTTCAATTTTGTTTGTTCAATATCTTTACAATTATTCGACAAGAAAAAAAAATCGATAATTTGTGTTCAAACTCGGGTGAACCCTAACTATAATTACTTTAAAGTGTTCGTATTCACTTCAGTGAACAAAACCTTTTTTTTAGGGCCAGCTTTATAAACGAACTACCAAATTTCTGTTACGTAATGAACCGTTTCGTTAACGGACCGTTATCCATCCGTTTTTTTTTATCTTTAAAAATTGACATTCGCTTGTCATTACTTTCACTCTTCGATAAGGAATCCATTTCACAAATTCAAATTATACACTGCTGTTTTAATTAAAACAGTACTCGGTTTCAAATAAGCGATCGTCGGGCAACAACTGACAGCTGTCAAACGACCGGTAATCTGACGAACGTTTATAAAACTGCGAAATCGGGCGGTAGACCAAATATTAGTTAAATATGGAATGTTTATAAAAACCGGCCCTATTAATTGTAATTGTATGTATTGACATACCAACAACATTCTAACAAATTTAATCGGATTCACAAAATCACGTCCTGTTTCAAAACAAATAATTTATTCTTAAATACAATACAATTCAATACCCGGCTAGATTATACTATAATTAATCGAAATCATTTCACCTCATTCCGTCCGATATTAAACATCAACAGTAAAACAAATCTGCCACAACTGTCAAAAGCAAAAGCACTTAAAGTCAGTGTTTGCAAGTCAAATGAAACAATATCTTTGCGGGGTCTCCCGTGGCTGGCTTGGGTACAGCGCATAATCTGTTATAACCTAACCCCGTTGCCCGGAGAGAATAATGGGTGGGCCAGTACAGGAGAAAAACTTTCCACTTGATTCAATTTTATTCGCACATGCATTTTGTTTAACTAAACACACATTTGTTTTGTCTTCCCTTTTAGAACGTAAAAAGAATTTCAGACTTTCTTTTGATATATGTAGTTAGTTAGTTAGTGTAATAACCGAATAGTTAATAATAAATAGGTACGTACCTACAGCAACATTACTTTGAAGAAAATACTTTTACAAACGGACATCATTGGGCTATAGCACAAAGGTGTTTCAAGAATACCTAGTTCTACAACTAAACTATACAGGGTGTATCCGGAAGTACCCGACAAACTTTAATCAGTGATTCCTGAGCTTGTTTAGAGTAAAAAAATATATTTAAATTTAATAGCACCATTTTTGTGAAAAATCACCTCAGTTATGTGTGTTCGTGGCGTCTGGTCCATTCATTTGGAGGTTATCAGGATCGATTCCCGATGTTAAACGAAACGTAATATGCATTCACATGTGATGATAATTTAAATATTATAGAAAAAACATACACTTTTAGAACGTAATTCTTTTAAATATTGATATGAACTGTTTGTTGGCGGGTATGCACGTGGAATATAAATGGAATAAATTGTTGCTGTAAATTATAAACATACCATATATTATTTCAAAACTAACATATACAGTATTATGATAAGTTTTTGAAGGCCTTTAATCTTACAATAACAATTTAACGACCAATCTTCCCAACTTTTCGAATGATCAATCTGAGGACTCGATCAGTTTTGTTGAGCATACGCTCTGTTTGCCTGTTCCCAAACACTTTTTATCGTTGAACATTCTAAATTGACTATGGAAGTGCCCGCCCACTTTCATATACAATAAAATAGTTCCCGCCCACTTTCGTAATCAATAAAATAGTGCCCGCCCACTTTTATAGACAATAAACTGACATCAAATTAAAATGAACAGAGATGAGTTAATATTGTATTTATTGTGAATACGCAATATTTGTTTTAAAAACGAATACATAAATCAACCTTTTATACTTTAAAAAGCACGCGTTAAAAATTTTGTTGGAAATAAAGTGTTAGCTTGACTTTCGAAAATGCCGCGAAAGCAGATTATTCGTTTTTTAGTTTGACATTTGACGTTTCTCTTCCGTGAAAAACAAGGTTTTTTCTTGGAGCTAAAAATAAATAATCAGTAAAATAAGATAGGTTTTCTTCGGTTTTATTTAAAACACACAAAAAAAACATCTTTTGACATTCGAAAACGGAAATAAATCCTTGTCATTCAATATTTGAATGGCGTAAAATAGATCGCAAACCAATGATGATATTTGAAATTTCGGTGACGTTTGTTCACCCTGTTAACACTTTATATAACCAGTCCTCTATTGAGCGGAACTTTATCCACAAAAATCGATATCCTAAATTGATCGTAAATTTGATTGAGAATTTCGTTGGGAAGAGCGTAATTGTGCATTCAAACAGTGTTGAGGCCAAATTTCGGCTCAACAGTTGCTCAGTAAGGCTTAGAAGAAGTGTTTTTTTTTCTTCTAAAATATTAGAATTAGCGCCATCTGTGAGCATTTGTCGCTTTATCACTTTTAGTTTAACCTTAATGAGACTTTCTAACAGGCATCCCAAAATATTTGGATCCCGAGGGAAATCTAATAATCGTCTGTGTGGAGTTAAAATATTTAAAAAAAAAACTATATATTTAAATTACATATGTGTGTCAAAACATTTTTCTTAATTAAAAATATTGCGATAACGCTAGTAATAGTCTTTAAATACCGCTCAGTTACGCCGCGTTTCATACACCAGTTGTAAATTTAAATTACTTGTCGTAAAGTTGGGTGCACTTTGATACTATACCAGAAATAATACAGCACAATAAAATAATAAACAAAACGGATATCGCCCGTGAGTGTGCAGCGGAGACTTCCCTCCTTCCATTGCATTAGTTGCTGTGCTTCTCGCCTTGTTTATCTGCGGCCAAAAAAACTACACTCGCCGCGACGCTGCCCCCGGATGTGATTCCGGAAATAAAAAATAAATAAACGAGATAAATGTGCGGTCCATGACATTTACAACTGGACCAGACCCCGAATTAACCAAACCGCTTTTGTACAACTGGCATTAAATTATAATGGTAATCTTTTATTCATTTATGTACGTACTAAATTTAAGATATTTCAGTTTGAGTGCGCAGAAAACGATTTCATATTTATTCAATCATTGAAGAAGATAATATTAACACATCCCAAATGAAACACGAATCCGAACAAACAGCAGAACAGAAAAATAAAAAGGTATCATTCGCATCTGCGACTCGAACCCAGGACCTCTGTCTATCCGGAACAACCGCTTTACCGACTAAGCTAATGAGACCAGTTCAATTTACGTCATCTTCACCGATATCACCCTGATGTCTCGTATAAAAATAAAAATCGGATAGGTATATCCGAGACTCTATTCCGATTGCAATTGTGTTCGGGAAGAACTTTGTAATCATCATAAGGATAGCAGCCAATAATATGGGATTTAAAATAGAGGATAATATTGACAAATCTTGAACTTGAAATATGATATCGGTGAAGATGACGTAAATTGAACTGGTCTCATTAGCTTAGTCGGGAAAGCGGTTGTCCCGGATAGACCGAGGTCCCGGGTTCGAGCCGCAGATACGACTGATACCTTTTTTATTTTTCTAGTGTTTGTTTGGATTCGTGTTTCATTTGGGATGTGTTAATATTATCTTCTTCAATGATTAAATATTACAATGAGATTTATCATGTTTACTTGTTTATTTCATAACTGTTAACACGCACGGAGGACATATAAAACCATTTTTTTTAATTAGGTAAATCGATTATACCGTTATATAGCCGTTTTCAGAAATTGAATTTGTTTACAAAAATTGACGAACAACTAAAAAATTCCATCGCAGTTACGCCATTTTTTTATTCTCGTGTTTTACTTGAAAAGTTTTTGAGTACCTAACAGCAGGAAAAACACTGAAATATTTTATATTCATTTTTCATTTCATTGCCGGCAACCCGGGCGTTTATTGGAATAAAATTTTAAACATCTACATGTACTTTATCCGTCTTACTAGACGATGTCTGTTCTGAGACGGGTAACAATAAAAAATAAATATATGTATAGTATATACAACTAAATGATTATGGTTAAAAATACAAAGAAATGCGTAAAACATGTATAAAATAAAAATTTAAATACAATTTTAAAAAGTGTACATGCAAAAATAGAAAAAATAAAAATATTGAAAATCGTAAAAAAGCATTATTTAAAAGTGCGTAGTAAAAATGTTTAAATAAAAAAATACATACACTAGTAATAAGAATAACAATATCAGATTAAGCAGAGTTTACAAGAAATTTGGTGATGCAATTTCTTTTTTTTTGTTTATTAGCCATGTGTTAAAGTTTATATATAACCATTTTAGGTTTTGCGTTTTATGTTGAGAGGTTTCCATTAGAAAGATGTTGAATATGAGAGGTGCGAGGGAGGATTCGTGTTTCTTGGCAAAAGCGGATTTAATATTGGGAACTTGAAAATGATTGTAAGATTTAGCTCTTGTGTTTTGTGAGTGAAATATGTAGGAAGATGCTGATTTTATGCACTTATTATAGATAGAATATGTAAATACGTTTACTGACAACGATTGTTCATTACGTACTTGTTAATTTTCAAACTGTAGTACGTATACAAAGCGTCCAAAAGAGGAAGTAAAGAATGATGTTATTAAGTTCTGCAGGTATTTTTAGTATTTATTATTGTGACAGTTGCGGTTTCAAACTGCGGTTAATCCACACTGTGACGAGTTATTTATATGATTTTATTTACTCCCACCCCATTCTAATTTGGACGGGTTTGTAAAATAATGATTTATTATCGGTAAAACCGACTTAGTTAGAAAACAATAAAAATTCTGAATTTTGTGAGGTTTTCACATTTATATTGTGTTTCCTCGTATTTAACTGATAATGTTTTCTTAATTGATTTATTGAAATGTGTTATATTGTTTTGATAATGTGAGCATTAAATGGAGTTCCACAAATTAAACACAAAAACGATTAATAAACTAAAGAATAATCGAACTTTTTCCGTATCCACAATATCTACTTGTACAGAAGCGATTTCCTGACTACGCAGATAAGTTCGCAGATCTGTAGACAAGAGATTAAAATCGAACAGTCAGCCATTGTAGAAATAGGAAAATACGTGTGCATTTTTTAGTGACACGACTATTCCTGTTTCAATTTGTTTTGGCTTTGAACGTCCCATGTGTCTGGCCCAAACATTGCCCAATTCATGATTACACCATGCCATGAATAGCTGCTAGCTATTACTAGTATAGGTAAAGCGTGTAGCTCTTTCTCTGAGTATATGGGACCTTTTACAGGACAATGAACAAAAACAGGAAATGTTTATAGGCGCCCCGTGTGTTGATCGACGAACAATAGGAAACCTTTCCCGTTTCATAAAAAAGCGTATCCTTTCTCCCACATACACAAATCTGCAACTGTTTCTGTTTTCGTAATCGGATCACGAATTCCACAGTCGAAACAATTGGCTAATTGTTTTTGTTGGAGCGTTTCGCTGTTATTTGCCACCGTTTTGGCATTTGCCTCTACGGCTGCTGTGACGGTTGGCTTTATTCGATTGCAGAAAATTTTCATTATTGGATCTGTAATTAATCGTCGTCGTTAAAACTTTATTTTGGTCGTCAAACGAATCCAAATATTATAAATTGGCTATATTAAATTGTAATGTTTTCAGAGAAGCTCATATTTGCTTCACAAAACTATAATAGTGTAAATTACGGTGGGGGGAGTGGAATGATAAGGGCGGAGCGAGGTGTGAAACCAGGCGATGATTCGTGGAAACGTGGATCCGATTGTACATAGCTAGCAGTGTTTCGTGACTTATTTTAAGCATTTAATTAAATTTTTTAGACACATTTTTGTAACTAATTTTACATATACAAGGAATTTTATATACATATGTATTTATTTTATAATAAATTAAATTATTAGTAAATAACTAGCGTAAAAATTGTAATCGGTGATAAGTTTAATTTGAATTTTTGATAGCCAACAACAAACCTTATTGTTGCCACAAATAGTAAAGACATTTTGTAGTTTCAAAATAATATATATCTACAATTATCCCAAGCTGTAGGTACAGTCTGACATTTTTAAAGGTAGACAAAAATTGTAATCGGTGATAAGTTTAATTTGAATTTTTGATAGCCAACAACAAATTGTCATAGACCTTGGTGTTGCCACAAATAGTAAAGACATTTTGTAGTTTCAAAATAATATATATATCTACAATTATCCCAAGCTGTAGGTACAGTCTGACATTTTTAAAGGTAGACAAAAATTGTAATCGGTGATAAGTTTAATTTGAATTTTTGATAGCCAACAACAAATTGTCATAGACCTTGGTGTTGCCACAAATGGTAAAGACATTTTGTAGTTTCAAAATAATATATATCTACAATTATCCCAAGCTGTCGGTACAGTCTGACATTTTTAAAGGTAGACAAAAATTGAGGACGCTGTGGTCGTTCAAAAGGTATTAAATGCTAACACGAATGTGTCTCATGGGCACAGTGGTCCGAGTAAATATTTGTATTATTTAATTTTAAATGATGCCACAAAGAGAATTTACAGTTATTGTGAATGTATATTTTTACTTTCTAAAAAACGGTGTTCATAAATTTGAATAGAAAAGATGGAACGAGGAAAATATTAAATAAATACCTAAATTTGTAATAGTAATAACTAAAAAAATATTTACCAAAAAAATGTTACTAAGAGAAAGTGCAAGTAAGAGTGCACTAATTAAAGAGTCCCACCAGAACACCGGGGTTCAGGGGGCACTGATTAAGCTAGAATTTGGAGCACATGCTCTAAGGATGAGAAGGAGGATAGAATTTTATTAGGCGGTATACATGGCAACCTAGAGCCAATATGGAAATGTAGGATAGATAGTACTAAATTGAATGAATTGAGCGTTGGTTTTAATTTCTTGCTTCCTGCTTCTTCTTGTTTCAGTTTCTAGCTTCCCGCATTTATCGTTTTTCTTCTCGTGACTTCTCGCTTCTTCTTCATGCTTCTGGTTTCCAGTTATCCGATGTTTCATGCTACTCGCTTCCATTTTTCGATTCTAACTCAAAAAAAGAAATTCACGACCTAAATTACATTTAACAAAAAAAACAACAAAATTTTAATTGAGTCGTTTTTCTTCTGTACGTTTTTGTTAACAATAAACTGTCAAATTCAAACCTGAACCCTAACCTCGAATCTGAATGTACATTGCTATAATTGTTTAAAAATTAGCATAAATCCACAAAAAATATTGTTTAAATACAAACGAAATTGATCAAATTTGTCAACAGACCATAATACCTTCCCAGTCGTTTCAGTAGTGCACTCAAAAACGTCTTCAAAGTTAGATAGGAGTTTCCTAGCTTGAAATTCAGCAAAACAGCGCCGGAATACACATTAAATAACTTACCTCGTTCCACTGTTTATTGGTCTATTCATTTCAAATGATTTGTATCTATTAATAAATAACTAAAGTAAACAACAATGATCGGGTATGATAGTTTTTGAAAAACAACAAGGAAATGTCAAAGACCTTGGAGTTGCCATAGAAATGACATATTCTGCCAGGCTGTATATGATTTGTCGGAACCTACCTGAAACTCTCCTATTTATTAGAATTGGGCGAAGGATTAACTCTTTGGTATGTAGTTTATAATAAGTATGTTGGTATAGGTAGATATATTAATTGGTTATAATTCGTTTATGAATTTAACTTCAATATGCATAACTGTTTAATCATTGAAGAAGAAAATATCAATATTTTTCAGTGAATTAGACGAATAAACAGAAAATGAAAAGGTAACGCGACTGCGATTCGAACCCATATCTTCTAGTCTTACAGGGACAAATGTTTCTACCAATTGAGCTATCTAGACCTAATTACATTCAGAGGATCTGGTTTCGAATCCCAGTCTCGAATCTTAACTTTTTATTTCCTGTTTGTTCGTCTGTTATATATACATTTTTTGTCTTGTTACATAGCAACCCATGAGTCATAAAACTCATTTTGGGACAAGAGAAAAATTTACATTACGCAAGTGATACAACAAGATACAAAACTGAAGTAGAAATAACACAACTACACAAAACAACAGTAAAGGATCTACAGTAATAATACATGTAGAAAAGTATGCATAGAAGGAAACAATAAAGTAGCAAAAGTCGTGGAATTAAAGTTTATAGTTATCATATTGTATTATGTAGCATCTGAAAGAAATAAAATACCGTAATATAGTATAAGTCATTCACACCCACGTAGTTGACATTTACAAAAATCAGTTTATTCTATATAATTTGGGGGAATTTACATTTACGAAATCATTACACAACATTTCCACTTCAATTATTAAATATTGAAATGTAGTTTTTAAGGATCAATAATTGAATCATGATAAATTGAATATTATTTGTTCTAGTTACTCTAATAAGTAACTTTGTAATACCTTTTTTCCCACAGTTCAATATAAAATAGAACATAATTATATACAATTTTTTTTACATGCATGATTGTTTAAATTATGATAGTAAGAAATGGCAACCCACATAGGCACAGCCTGTGTGTGGGTAATATGAGTAATTTAAGTAAATAAGAGAATTAAAATATTAATTTTTTAAGTATTGTAATTTGTGAAATTTTCTAAGTAATTATAATTAGTAAATGTTGAAGTTATAGTTAAATTAAGCAGAAAGAAATAACAAATGTTTTATGGAAGTAATGTTTCAGCAGCTAGATCATTCGCCACAATTTTACTTTTTTACGTAGAAAGATAATTTATTTGTCATTTGAATTTCTTTTGGTAAAAGGTTGATTGTACGAGGACCAATAAATGAGATGTGTGTTTGCATTAATTTAGTGTACGATTGAGTAGAATAAAACACGCTATTAGCCCTTTTACTAGTACGATTTTCTTTCTTTTCGAATTATTTAATTTTTTATTTTTAAAGAAATATTTCAAGGTTTGTAAAATAAATAGTGTACGGATATTGAATTTCTTAGGTTCACTGTATAATCCGTCAGCTGAAAATGTTATATTTTTATTTTATATAAATTTTATAATATATTTGGAGTAATTTAATAAATACATCAAGCGCACCACCCCATCCAATTAACTAAACGTCGTTCCCACTTATAATACAACACTGTTGAATCCAAATCACGTACGGAACCCGGTAATAACTACTAGTAGGTACAATATAATAGGTACATAATATTATTTATGTCACAATCATAAGTTTTTTTTTTACTGATTTCACTTGTTCCTTTTCTGGTGATATTACGGCAGTCCGCGGTATCTGGTAGTTTAATATCGAATTCTATCTTATTCTTTTTTATCTTCTACCTCCTCTTTAACCTATCTAATAATACTATGTTAAATACGTTTTCATTTAAATGTGTTAAATTAACCCGCTGAGAAATTACTCTAGTAGTTTAGAGGGTTATTTGTATATTGAAAATACATTAATAATAATGATAAAGATTTCATTTACACTTCCCTGCCCGTGCTGTCAACTGATTGGACTTGTCTCTAATTATGTCAATATCTCTGAAAACATATCTACTAAACATAGAGGTCATATTTTTAGTGTTCCCTGCAATACATTTATGTATGTGTTTTTTGGAAAAAAAATAATTAAAATATGGGTACAAGTATTTATCGAACGGAACAAAAAAAATGTTTTGTCGAAAAATCGGGAAAAAAATAGTAATAAATAAATATTTACGTGCGTTGATAATTTTCAGAGTTCTGCGATAGTGAGGGAGAGGGGTACAATGCGTGGTTGTCAGTAATAGCCGGCAGTCTGCCGACTGTAATAGACGTATGATGCGTTTTATACCTGCCCTACGTATTTTGCTCGTTTTCAGCACTTGCACACAATATTTTACGTATATATTTTATGTACCTATATACTTTTAATAAAATGATTTACATAAGTAATAAACTATTTATTTTTATTCGACTTAAAATCTAAATATTTTAAATATCACACATTAACAGAGCAAACATTAAAAAAATACGAATTTTGAACAAAATAAACTTAGTTATTATGAAATTTCTTTTAACTTAAAATTCAAATGGAGTTCTAAAAATTAAACTTGATCTACGAGTAATTTAATTGTGCATTCATATATCATATACATAAAAAAATATATAAAGGTAAATTTCTACCATGTTCTATTTTTTTTATATTATTAATTGTTATTGTGATTAATTCTTAGAACTCGGTTTAATTTGTATTAAATTTGAAGAAAATAAATTTGATAATGTTATTTCAGTTTTTTATTGTGGCAGCTGTTTCGACATTCGGAGCGATTTTCAAAAACTGTCAAACTTGCAGCACTTAATAAAAACACTATTAAATTTATTTTCTTTCGACAGTTTTTTTTTTCATTTCAGAGAAGTTGACTAAGTTTCTGAACTTCCCGTAATACAAAACACATTGGACAAAATAGCAGTGACGGAAGAGTGCGTGTTTTTGTCCAACATCCAGTGTCCTTTGTCCAATATCCAACTTAAACAAACAAGAATTCCTCACATTGTCCAACATCCAAATAGCAGCGTGTTTTCTTCTTAATTTTAAATATTTGGAATGTGTTCTACTAAAAATAATTATTTCTGTCAATTTCAATCATTTTAGATATACTTATTAAGCTAATTTCGTTGTGTAAAAAAAACTTGAATGCAGTATTTCTACGGGCTCATATTTGGTCTGTTGGACAAAAATGAACTGAAGCGACGATGTGTACCCTGTACATTGAGTATAAAGCACCGGAGTTCGAGTATTTTTTTAGCACCGTAGGAGAAGGGTTTAACAATTATTGTTTTTGCATTGCACATCGCTCAGAAATGAGAACCACTTTACCCAGGTGTAATAGTTTTCACGAACTAAATTCGGTTTATTATTACTTCTTCTCTCATTAACATTATTTTAAAACAGAGCCGTAAAACACCAGAGCTATGTAGTGTTAACGCAATCCTGTAACAGTAGACAGTCGGCCAACTTGCTGCGGAAACTTGTGTGATTTATGGGCCGTTACTCTCAAGTTATACTTTCTCCAGTCATTCTCATCTCATAGTCGGGATCACCTCAGACCTTCGGATGGCGGAGGTTTTACGGATGGATCCCTTATTTACTTGGATTGCATTAAACTTCGTACATTTCAAACATCGATATAAAGAAGACTAGATTTCTTCTCCACAATGGGTACCACCTACCTACAAAATCGTATAAAATTGTATTTAGACTGATTGAAGGAGGTGTCTTGAAAACTACACACTTTGTAGTCTGCTAACGTAAGAAATACTAAGATTGATTTATCTGTAAATTCTGCATGGGTAATTCGAAAATGTATAAGGTTTCCAATGACAAGCGTTCTTAGATTATAAGTTTCTAAGTTATATTGAGAATTTTAGTCATTGGTAACTTTAGATATTTTCCTAACTACCCGTATAGAATTTACAGATAAACTTTATATTGTATTACTTGTGTAAGCAACCTGTAAAGTGACTTTGCAAAATCATGTGTTTCTGGTTAAAAGAATTATCACATACAAATATTATAGATGCCTTAATTAAATACTCCGAGTAGAACACATCTTCGTCTTTTGATTAACCCGTCATTTTTTGTTGAGTCAATCTATAAGCCTAAGCCCTTGAATTGGGAACTCCAGTCCCATGTCGTTCAAACTTAAATACCAGTATATTTCGTTTTGTGTTAAAATAATTTACAAAGTTTCAATTTTTCAAAGTCCTCCAAAATGCTTCAAATCTATGGCCGGTCGGTTTTGATCAGTTTTGAGGTTAGAATGTCAAATGTCAAAAGGATGAGCTTAACCGTACATAATTTTATATTCTATTCATAGTAAACCATAACTAAACATATGTTATAAAATTATGTATCTTTTTAAAAACTTTAACCCAAAGAATAATAATAGTATTGAGCATTAATATAATCATAATATCCGTATTGACAATTGGTTTGATTATGAATACTCTAACGTATTTCACTAATAATAGTTTTTTCTCTATTAAACAACAATTATAGATCTTGAAGTCACCCAAATGAAGTTTGAATTTCGCCAAAACTAAAAAAAAAGCATATTTAAAATACAAAACAAAAGTGAAAAATAAAAATGTCCATACTAATACAAACACAGAATGTGCACGTGACGTCAGATGTTCCAAATGCAATAGTACCAACATAACACGGTGTTTTGATGGGACGATTTTTTATTCTACGTATAATTATATATAATAAAAGTTATATATTCAGAATCTGCGTTTGCTGATCTATATGAATATATATTTTTAAAGCCATTATATTTTTTACTGGAGTTCCTTATTGTAAATCTCCTCTTTATGAATTCTTTTTAGGATTTTAGTACACCTGGAAAATATTTTTATTTTTCAGCCTGAATTTAAAAAATAAAATAAAACATGCATTTTGGTGATGTTTCTTTTTTGTATAAATTGAAACAGGCGGCAAGTGTTAAGGGAATATAACCTTATATCCACCTGCGTAAGGAGTGCGTGATTCCATTAGAATTCTACCAATTGGATAGGGACTAGGTATTTTTTTAATACATATTATGTAGTAAGAAAAAATAAACTATAGATATATACCTACTGCTTTGTATAACAGTGTTCGGTTGTCAGGAAGGATTATGCTTCAATTTGTCTATTCAAATAATTATTTTAGTGCTTTTTCAAAAAATGGAACATAAAAAAATGACATCATAAAAGGGATCCCATAGAGAGCTCGTACGTGCGTCACGGTCTTTTTTCTTTCATTTTCATTCGAAACGGGTGAAAAGGAAGATTTTTATGCGGGACGATCGTCGATGACGCACGTACGAATTGTCTCTGGGAGCCCTTTACCTCACTTTTTGACAAAAACCGAAACGAATTTCTCAAGGTTCCATAGCAGCTCATTATAGAAATGATGTTGAGGGCTCAAAAAAAGTTGTATTGGCGCGTAAGCTCACCGTTTGATAAAACCGGGCCATCTCCGCTAGACAAAACACGTGGCAAGAATGAAAGATAACCGACCATCAAAAAGGCTTCTCTATTATAAGCTTGCACGACCAACAAGTGTTGGGAGGTCTGAATGGTATGGAATGCAGAGTAAACAATACATAGAGATGCTCTAACACGCAAGGGTAAAAAAAAACACAACAAGAGGGACGGGGGGGCGAGCTAGGCTCATTTAAACCATTAATTTAAGTAAAGTAGTAACTAAGGAAAAAAGGTTCCGCTTGTTTACAAAAACCGAATATTTTGGGATAGCATTTAGTTTGACCCTTTTAATAAATGTTTTGCAATTTACTTACGGTAGTCAAAATCACGCGAAATAAACGTGGATGGCAGGGAACCAAATCTAGTGCCAAAATGAGTGTCACGTGACCTTTGCCTCCAGCCGTCGAAGTCGTACTCAGGGCAAGTCTATTAATTCTGACGTCAGTGGTTTGGAGGCAAACACCGTTGTATTGGGTGTTCTGAATTGAACGGAAACAACAGGAGACCGGCAGGAATAGAAGAGTTTAGTGGCGGGACTTAGAGTGAGAAAAGACTATTTTTTTAAATGTGAATACCGGGCAATAGTCGCAACTGCCTGGAGCCAGTGAGATCATGGCTTCCTCACTTGGAGAATTTTGTGAATGGGAAAGGTTGAAAAGTACCTGGGTGTTTAAATCTGATCACCAAACACGGCTAAAACCATTTCAAGCAACGTTTCGTTTCTGAATGGCGGTCTTTCACCAGGCAGGTATTTTAAATTGCAAAGTCGTTTTTATTTGTCTAAGTAATTATATTCCCAAAGCAGGTGAGACAGAGGCCGGAGTGGCTGTAATTTTAAAGGTGTTTGCTGCTGAAAACCAATTCGGATGCGATGTTTAACGACATCTATGAATATCATCATAATTAATAATGGCGTTCCGATATTAGCGACATCTTTGAATTTATTCACCAACCTAAATCCATTTTTAACAACTCTTTTTATGTTGGACTGTTCGTGGTAATCCTGTTTATTCCATGTCAATGAGACAGAGCTTTGTACCAAGACTGACGCTCATTCTTATAGGTGCGAGAGCGGAAAACTTTTCCAATCCTAATATATCTGACTTATTTCTCGGTGAACTTTCTAGTTTCATATTTGTGCTGGCAGTAAATTGAGCCAACTGTGAAATTAATGACGGAAGTTTTTTTTTTTTATTTGAGACGATACGATGGCGTAGAAAAAATAAAAATGTCTTAATGTTTACCTTATTAATACTAAACTTTAACGTTTTTTTTTTCTACTATATAGGTTGATTTGCATTTGAATCTCCCACAAGTAAACGACCCATTTAAAAAAGTTTATATAGATATAAATTAATCACCAAAATGCGTCATTTATTTTATTTTGTAAAGCTCAAGCATAATTATCATATTCTAAAAAAAATTATTTGTGAGAATGAACAATTCGACAATACTTTTCCCGAATACCTTTTTGATTGATATTTCCAACAGAATTACGTTCAGGCATTCCTACCTCAAAATCGAAACAAGTTTTGGAATCGGTGCTGTAGAGCCGGAGATATAAGCATTCCAATATAGACCCCAAGTAATGCATTTCTCAATAAATTTGTCAATGTTTCACGAATACCTTATTTCTCTGAATATCATTCAGGAAGATATGAGCAACACATTCTTCACAAAAAGTCTTGCAGTTTGTCACTAATCCATCAATCCAAAAGTTCCAAGAAAATCATTCCAATCTCAAGGCCAAGTATTGAATTGATCCTAAAATTGGTCAATTTTTAGCAAAAAATCGAAAAAAGTTGTGTAATCCGTGCCATAGGGCCGGAAATATGAGCATTCCAGGCTCAACCCCAAGTATTGCATTAGTCTATAAAAATTTTGATTTTTTCACGAATACCAATTTTAACTGATTTTTTCACGGAATCGGATTATCGACCCCTTGGGAGAACAAGGTTCCAACTGACGATTTGGGGTGATTTGAATTATTGATTGGAAATGGTTTCAACTGCACTATTCTTCATTTCTTCTATAGACATCAATAAAATGTAGTGAGTATTAACGGAATTAGAAAGTGTTAAAAGTTCTAACTGCATCAGTAATTCACTTTAAGTTAATTTATAACTCACTTCACATTAATCCGTACAGAGCGCTCCATCTGACGAACTGTTAGGTTTCCGCGCGATGCAATTAGAAGTGTAAACTAGATGATTAAAGCGTAATTATTTATTAAAATGATTGAATACGAGGATTATAGAGATTCTGGAACACACCTATCGACCGATTTCTGTGTGGTTTTCCTGCAGATAAAATAAAAGAAGTGATAGAGCATGTTGCTTTATTTCACATGGTGGAGTCGCACAACTGCCGAGGCAGTATTTAGAGTCGAATCTGGTCGTGGTGAAAATGTATGATTTGTACACAAAATATTGCGAAGAGATGAATACAATGGCGGTGAAATGTAGCATCTACAAGCATATTTATATGACTAAATTTAATTCAAGTTTTCACATGAAAAATCTGATAGATGTGATCTTTGCAAAGAAGAGCTCGATGCAAGAGATGAAAATCTATTGATTGAATATTTGTCATTAAAGTATGAAAATCATATTGAAGATAAGATGTCTATGAGAGAGGACAGAGATTCTGATAGTAAAAATGACATACCCGTCCTTTATTTTATTTACAAAACGTTTTATCATGTCCGAGAGCAGAAGTAAGTTCCTTCTATTATAAAATAAAATTGAATGTGTTCAATTTAACTGCACACTACTCGGTAACCAAAACCATATATTTTGTGCGATATGGAATGAGAGTAAGTCAGGTTGTGCTGAAAATTACTTAGCGTGTCCTTTTAAAAAGATTTTAGATTTGCTTTAGGTTGCTGAGAATAATTTCACTGAATTGATAACGTGGAGTAATTCGTGTATTCCGCAAAATAGAAATTCTTTTATAAACACCGCTGTTTTATATTTTCTTAATAAAAATCCACAAATAACTTCGATTACTATGAAGTACTCGATACCTGGCGATTCCTGCATATAAGAAGTTGACAGTGCTGACAGTGCTCACAGTGCCATTGAAAGGGTCATGTCCAAGACCGAGTTCTTTTCTCCACTCAGTCTCAAGAGAGTACTGTAGCCAATGAACAGAAGAAAGCCAATTAGAGTTTTGCAAATGAGCGCTGATGATTTTAAAGATTGTGGCAGTGCTTCGAAGCGAATACCATTTTTAAAAGTGTCTATACTTCGGGCCACACAAAACATGCGTGGAGTGAAGTATAAAAATGCATTCAGCTGTTATGTTCTGAAAACTGAAAACTTAGCAATTTAATAATAAACCGAGAAGGAGAAATAGTAGTTTGAACGTAAACTTGGTATTTCCAATATCCACATTGGTAGAACCAAAAAACGAAAGAAATGCGGAAGTGATGTGACTCAACAAAAAATTCACGATATAAAAAATATGTTAATCTCCATGCCTCTGGGAGACCGAAAATATTACCAATCATTGCTATAGTTTTCAACATTGGTTTATTTAATACATGGGTTAGTACATAATACTGTTAATCCACTTTTTATTTTTTATTTAGTACCATCTCGGATACTAATTTTGGTTGTTTTATTTTAATAACCATAATTACTTAGGTACATATTATTATTTTTGATTTTTGTTGTTAAAAAAATCTTCTATCATTATAATTATTCCTTATATTAAGGAACTTTTGCTTATCGATTTTGCTGATGTTTTTATTGAACATACTTCTTTAATAATTGTAATTATTAATAATGAATATTTTTGCTTTTTATTAATCACCACACCTCTCAGAATAAATAATTATTGATCTCTTCTATTTATTATTTGATCGCATTCCTAAATTTCGTAACAGTGTGAATTTTAACACAATTTCCTAAGAGAGAAGTACACGTAAAACTTCATTTACATAAGAATACATAAGTGAACAAGGTTCCATCGTGCGATCTTGCGATGGAACCTTGTTCAAGTAAGTACTATTTCAATTGCGTAACAAGGTTCGTAGTAATAAAATTTATTTCCCAGATTTAGATTTCCCAGATTAAAATTGATTTTTCAGTATTTCCAATTAATAATGATCCTTGATAATACTTAAAATCAGTTAAGAACCTACAACTAACCGTATTTGCATACTCAAAACAATATAAAGTTAAATACGTATTGAAATGCAGTCATTTAAATCTTTGAAGCCCGTTATCTCAGAATAGGGTCAGTGTCAGATGGAACCTTGTTATTCCAAAGCGGTCTTTATGTGCTATCAATGATGCCCTGATTGCGATTCCATGGAAAAATGAGTTAAAAAGAATATCGTGAAAAATTGACTAATTTATGGAGCAATGTTATATTTGGGGTCGGGATAGAAATGGTCATATCATCAGCCCTACGGCACGGATTCGACAGCTTTTTTCGATGTTGTGCTATGAATGAGGGCGTGAATGCGATAACTTTTAAAAAATGAGTCTAAAACGATATTCTTGAAAAAATTTGCAAATTTATGGATGAGTGCAATAGTCGGGCTCGGGATAGAAATGGTCATATCTCCGGCCCTATGGCACAGATTCTACGACAACTTCTCTCAATTTTGTGCTGATAGTGATGCCCTGAACGTGATTCCGTTAAAAAATCTGTCTAAAAATAATATCGTGAAAAATTGACAAATTTATGGACAAATGTAATATTTGGGGTCGGGATAGAATAATATCGTGTAAAATTGACTAATTTATAGACCAATGTTATATTTGGGGTCGGGATAGAGACGGTCATATATCCAGCCCTACGCACGGATTCGACAACTTTTTTCGATTTTGTGCTATGAATAAGGGCGTGAATGCGATAATTTAAAAAAAAGCAGTCCAAATCGATATTCGTGAAAAAATTGACAAATTTATCGATGAGTGCAATACTCGGGATCGGGAATGGAATGCTCATATCTCCGGACCTAGGGCACGGATTCGACAACTTCTTTTAATTTTGTACTGAGAGTGATGCCCTGGACGCGATTTCATGAAAAAATCTGTCAAAAAAGAATATCGTGAAAAATTTGCAAATTTATGGCACTGATTCGACGACAACTTCTTTCAATTCTGTGCTCATAGTGATGCCCTGAACGTGATTCCGTTAAAAAATCTGTCAAAAAAGAATATCGTGAAAAATTTGAAAATTTATGGCACTGATTCGACGACAACTTCTGTCAATTCTGTGCTCATAGTGATGCCCTGAACGTGATTCCGTTAAAAAATCTGTCAAAAAAGAATATCGTGAAAAATTTGCAAATTTATGGCACTGATTCGACGACAACTTCTTTCAATTCTGTGCTCATAGTGATGCCCTGAACGTAATTCCGTTAAAAAATCTGTCAAAAAAGAATATCGTGAAAAATTTGCAAATTTATGGCACTGATTCGACGACAACTTCTTTCAATTCTGTGCTCATAGTGATGCCCTGAACGTAATTCCGTTAAAAAATCTGTCAAAAAAGAATATCGTGAAAAATTTGAAAATTTATGGCACTGATTCGACGACAACTTCTGTCAATTCTGTGCTCATAGTGATGCCCTGAACGTGATTCCGTTAAAAAATCTGTCAAAAAAGAATATCGTGAAAATTTTGCAAATTTATGGCACTGATTCGACGACAACTTCTTTCAATTCTGTGCTCATAGTGATGCCCTGAACGTAATTCCGTTAAAAAATCTGTCAAAAAAGAATATCGTGAAAAATTTGCAAATTTATGGCACTGATTCGACGACAACTTCTTTCAATTCTGTGCTCATAGTGATGCCCTGAACGTGATTCCGTTAAAAAATCTGTCAAAAAAGAATATCGTGAAAAATTGACTAATTTATGGAGCAATGTTATATTTGGGGTGGGATAGAAATGGTCATATCTCCAGCCCTACGGCACGGATTCGACAACTTTTTTCGATTATGAATGACCAAATTCTTAGCTTCTCTCCATCCAACACTAATTCTTTGTATGAAGTAAATATGTCAGACTTTTGACTATTTAAAAAGAGGGTAAACCTTTACTGAATCTGTTAAATAACCATCTAATCAAAGAGCGTTATTATCTCCCTACCCTAAATTCGCTAATCTCAAACGTATTTTAATTTCAATATCTAACAAAACCTGATTTGCACCATTTAAAAAAAAAAACTTTCGCATCTTGTTAAAAATTAGTTTCTTTCAATTAAGCCCTTTTTACAAAAGACTTTTCACAAATGATTATGAAGAGTCGTGTGTTGTCCCTTTTAAAGCGAGCTAGTACATATAAGGTGACCTTTTTCTTGGCACTAACGATCATTAGAGCAGTTGACTGGAGAAGTCAATGAAATGCAATCATCCCTCATCACAATGAGAATAGAAGCAAGCGGTTTCTCGTGAAAAGAAGAGCAGTCCTCTCATCTGACGGATGTGTACACGGTGTACGTGCACATTTCAAACACACTTCCAGTAATAAGCAAGTACCGGGGGGCGCATGGAGTACTGCTTTCATTGTACTGCTGTGGCACCCGGTAGGATTTATCGCCCCAGTCCGGTGTACAATGGGACCCGTGGAGAATTCCGCAATGATCGCGTATGTATTATTGTTACACATATCGCTACAGTAATGTCTTTCATATTGTACATGTACATTATACATAGAGTGTGAGAGTAATCGCCTGTTAATTTTTATTCAAGAAATACTTTTAAAAATATACCATCTGTGATATCCTATTTTATCTCATTGAATAATTGAATGTCTTACGGCCGTTCTTCCCAACCCTACTGAGGAACTGTTGAGCCGAAATTTTTCCTCAATACTGTTCAAATGCACAAATACACTCTTGCCAACGAAATGCTCGATCAAATTTACAATCAATTTAGGATATCGATGTTGTGGAATAAATTCCCCTCAACAAAGGACTAGTTAGAAAAAGTGTCAACAGGGTGAACAAACGTCACCGAAATATCAAATGTCATTATTAGTTTACGATCTGTTTTACGCGATTCAAATATGGAACGACAAAAATTTATTTCCGTTTTCGAATGTCAAAACATGTTTTTTATATGTTTTAAAAAAACTGAATAAAATCTAACTTACTTTACTTATTATAAGCTACGTTTTGTCTTGTTTTTCAAGGACGAGAAACGTCAAATGTCAAATATGCGAAACGAACAACGTGCTTCCACGGTATTACTAAAAGTCAATCTAACACTTTCTTTCAACATATTTTTAACACACACGTTTGTGAAATATAAAATGTTGGCTTTTGTATTTGTTTTTAATATACCAAACACATAGTTGATATTAATGGTATACATTTCCTCAATACATTTATGTATTAAGTAATTATAATATAATATAAGTAATTATCGGACGCAACAGAAAAAAACGTTTTGTACGAATGCATTCGTTTCTAACTGGCGGAGTGGTGCCGTTATGGGCAAGAGGGGTGAATGGATTCGCCCACTAACTGGCGGTCTGCCGACGCTGATGGACGTATGTGTTTTATGCGTGGACGATGTTTTTTTATCGTTCTCAGCACTATTTTCTTTGTATATTCATATACTATGTGTATCTAATATTATTACAGTAATTACTATAAGTAAAAAATGTTAACTATTCATCATTATACAACATAAAATCACAATGCTCTATGGTATGTGCAGTGAGAGTGTACAGCGCTGTAAGGAACCCTTTTCTTGTAAGGAAATGGTAAGGATTTGATGTGTGATTATTCCATATATTTTTAATTTGTGAGGACATTCGCTATTAAGCTTGGTTTTAACTTCTGATATACCAGTGCTTTTTAGCATAGTAAAATAGCATACCGCCTCACGACTTTTCTGGTTATAATTTTTTTGGTAGAATTTTTTTTTTAGAATTTTAAGTTTTCTATGGAAGGGTTAAACTTTCGGTTTAAAAAGAAAACGTATTACTCTAATGATAATAGTAGAAGAAGTTGAGCAGGAAGACATGGCACCTCAGATAATGGAATATATCTATGATCTGAGAATGTTACGATCAAGTGAACTAGATACTTGATTAGGACAATGTCAGAAGTCAGAATAACGGAAAGGTATATCAATGGGATGTATCAATGTGAATGACGCAGTGTGTGAAGGAGTCTGTGCCAAAACCGATTAGTTTGGCGGTCCGCACTCTCTGCCCACCCCTGCGGGGAAACAGGTTAGTTAGTTAAAACAGTTTCTTAACGGAAACAAAGTCGCAAACCAAAAGAAATAAATTTACAGTGCAAGGGAATTTCGTGTATTTTTTAAACTTTTTTTTAGATTTTCTGATAAATATAGCTAAATTTAGACATCTGTAACTTCACGTGAATTTTATTTAATGTACCATTACATTTTTTTTAATATGATCGTTTATTTATTAAACTGTAATATTTTATTTGACAAAAAATTAACCTACAGCATTTCGATTAACTCATCCATTTTTGTGTGGCTATTAAGTTCAATGTTTGAATCGCTAAAAATCATTAAATTTATCACCGCAGACCACTGCTAACACAGCCTTTGCCTCTGATTTAAATTCCATACAAACGAGTTATAATAACACACGAACTTTTTTTTAATATTTTAATTTTACCTCCGTAAAATTTTATTTAACGTTTGTTGCAAAGGTTGTTTTTACACCGCTGATAAAAGTGTTGGAATCGAGCGCAGGTGCAATAACGTCGCTTTAATTATAAAATTGCACCCACCTGCCACGGAGGGCGCACCTCCCACCGCATACGTTACAATGGCTCCCACACCGCACAGCGAGCCTGCACACTGCACTGTACTGTACTGCATATCCAAGGCTTCGTTATCTACTTGCTTACGTACGACCATGGTATGGATTTCTCTAGATGGCACCCACATACGTCTAGAATTCCTGCTTTACATTTTAAACCCTTTTTTTCTGTACTTCTTCAATAAATGCAAAATCACTTTGTTTTGTCATTAAAATTGATGGAAAATGTTTTATTTAAATCATATATAAATACCAATTTGTAACTCATCAGGATATATAGTGCACTGAAAAATAATGACAGGAATTGACCAATAATAAATATGGAAATATAAAACGTAAGAATACACATTTTACAAACATAAACAAAAATTAACACCCGTGACCTCAGATGTTCCGATTTTTTTTGTTTGAATTGAATTATATGAATACCGCACAAGAGTCCCAACTGCTCCCAGCCGTCTGGAGCCAGTGAGACTATGACATCCCCAATTGCGATATGTTGTGAGGCTGAAGGTATTGGGGAGGGGGAGAAGGGGAATAGGAAGGTGAGGAAATACCTGGCTATTCAGATCTGGTCACCAAACATGGCTATAAGGCATTTCAAGCAACATTTCAATTCTGAATGGTGGTCTTTCACAAGGGCGATACTGAGAGTATCTTCCACTCTGGAACGTACGAAAATATAGTACATTATTTTAAAATGAATTAACTGTGAAACAGCATAAATTAATTAAATAAAATTCACTTGCGCAAGCCGGGATTTGAACCCGCGATCTTCGGATTCGTAGTCGAGGGCCTTACCCCTAGACCATGGAGGCCGTCAAAGTAGTTGGACATTTTGTCTAGTACTGTGTTGTTCGATTTGTTACAGTTATCCCCGTGTTATGGCGGGGAAAAAATATACATAAGAAAAATACTTCCTGTAAGACTTTTCCCATTTCATATTGCGATTAAAAACACTATTTAACTTCCCCCGTTTGTGTATTTTTCACTGGCATGAGCGCAATGTCGTTTTATTCAGCCTGCTGGGTAATTTTTGCTCTGATGAGAGACACAGAGCAAAGAATGCATAGAGATGCCCTAACACGCAAGGGGAAGAAACCAAAATAAGGAGGCGAGGGGTGAGGTTGACGTGCCGCCAATTTAAGTAAAAAGGTTCTGCGTGTTTACAGAACCGAATGTTTTGTTAGCGTATTTAGTTTCACCCTTTTTATAAATGTTTTGTAATTTACTTACCGCAGTCAAAGTCATGCGAAACGAACGCGGACGGTAGATGCCAAATTGAGTGTCACGTGACCTTTGCCTCCAGCCGCGAAATGGTACGTTAGGGCAAATCCATTAATTCTGACTTCAGTGGATGAAAGTCAACCTCTGATAAGTAAGGGTACCGGAAGGAGAAGATGTTACCTTGGGCGGAGTGAAATCGTTCCTATAAAAAAGTACTTAATGGAAAAGTTAAACATGGTTTTTATTACAGTATCTAATTAATACTGTGGAATTTTACCAAGTATGTACAGTTCTGTGGGAACATGAGTTATGCGACCATTCGTTCAATTTTGAATGGGCCCGTCCCCATTTTTCGGTACCTACTCTTTCCCGTTGTCTCGACGAAAAGCTTCAGGACGCCAAAATAATACGTTTTCAGAATGCGATCCACGCAACGTCAAATGAAGAGAAAAAAATCAGAAGATCATCTCTAGTATCAGTTGGGTATCATCACAAAGCTCCATTCCTGCAGCCAGCGTAACCCTTCCCTTGCCTAGAAAATTCTCTGAACTCCGGAGCTGTACACTCAATGTACTGGGTTAACTTTTACTTGTGTAATTTTTAAATAGAATAAAATTTATCAGTATACATTTACTACTTACGTAAATCATTTTATTTAGTACCTACATATGTACATAAATAAAATATTATGTATAAATTCTTAAAATGAGGAAAAAACATCTTCCACGTAAACGCACGATACGTCCATTACTGCCGGCAGACCACCGGCTACTACTGACGATCGCGCATTGTGGGTCGGTGAAGGAAACCCCGTACCCCTCTCGCTCACTACTGCACCACTCGAGTTATCAACGCATGCAGATATTCGTATATATTAGCTATTTTTTCCCGATTTTTCAAAACAATTATTTTTTTCTGTTGAGTTCGATAAATACTTACACATTTTAATTATTTTATCCGATACATAAATGTGTTGTCGAGGAACGCCCAAAATATGAATACAGTATTTATTATATTGACAGGTATATTTAAATAATTAGATACATGTCAAATCAGTTGACAGCACCGCCAAGGAAGGGTTTTTATTATTTTTTTTTTATTGTGTTATTTGTTATGGAAATATTATTAAATAATAAAAAATTACAAATCAATGTAAATAAAAAAAAATTGGATTTATATTTTAAATTGTGTACGGCAAATTTGTGTTCCAACGTAAATATGTCGTTTTAAATTTGAATTAGGTTCATCATATTGCTGATTTTAACACGTTTTATGTAATTTTAGAAAACGCGGTAAAACTTTTTTTTAAATCACCATTAGTCCCCTAATAATCGCTAATGTTGCCTCTGAAACTGTGAAAATTTATTTTCTTTTATTGTCTTTATTTTGTAATTTCAAAAAAATATATATTAAAAATACATATAATCCGTACTAGATATTTGCTCGATGAAAAAAAAATCATTCGGTTTAGGTGAGTATTTTGGCCTCAAATCCAAAATTAAGTTTTGTATGAAACAGGCCGCGCAGCCGTTCCTCTTAAATTCGTTTTTAACTCAACCGCAGTCAGGTCTTCTCTTTAACAGAATTTTGCCAAAGAAAAGGAAATTTGACCACGATTGATTAAATTCTGTACGACATAAAACTATCTTTTCTACTAAATAAACCTATCTAATTTATACAAAGCCAATGCGGGGGTTACATAACGTGGGTGTATCATCCCACCCCAGTAAGTACCTGCGATTCTTTAAAGCTACTACCTCGCTTAAGGGTAGGTAATTCGTAAAGTTTATTTTTTTATATTTTAAGTCAGAAAATGCATACAGATTAAGTTCATTCCTATAATCATTTTGAATGTTTTTGGGCAAATAACTTATAAAAATATATACTTGACACCACACAAGAATCCCAGCTTGGGGTATGTTGTGAGGTTGGATGTATTGAGGAAGGAAAGGAGATGGGGGAGAGGAAGGTGGGAAAGTGTCTGGTTATTTAGATCTGGTCACCAAACACGGCTAAAGTAATTTCAAGCAAAGTTTCGATTCTGAATGGTGGTCTTTCACCAGGGCGATACTGACAACATCTACCACTCTGGAACGTGCCGCAAATATAGTACATATTTTTTTTAAATTAATTATTAAGTCGTTTTTAATTATTAAAATATAATACAATATGATCATTTTCTTTACACAAATGTCAATCATTTTCAATTTTTAAAATGACGAACTCGTATATATGTTTTAGAACTGGAAAAATATAATTCTGGCAGCGATTACCGAGTTTTACCACAAAGGTCTCTTAATATGAGGCCCTGCTCGAAATTTTAATGGTAGGTAGGTACTACCCATATTTTTAGTTTTAGTCCAACTTTTCGTTTTCACGCATTCTTGAATATCCTAGGAAAATGGTCGCTGGGCGGAAGGAAATTCTGGCAGCACTGTGAATATTCATTATAAAACTAAAAGGTTTTCGCATTATTCATTGATTTTTCGGTTTAACACTGTTCGTTCCTGTCATCTGTCATTTTTGGCACGGTTCTGCTTGACGTGAATCAATATTCATGATTTTCAACATTTACACAAAAACATAAAGTTCATTCGTTAATGTTTTACATTTTACAGTGTTTGAACTGATTGCCGCTATGTAAATATACATACAGCATTGACTTACAAAGGCATACAGCTGGAAAGTCATTGTGCTGTATGTTTGGAACTCGTGTTCAAAATAGATTACCCTCGGTATGGTGAAAATCTCTGACCATTTATGACAACTGTTGACCATTAGAAAAAAATCAACTTTATTTCACTTTGTGAGCAAATATTAACTGCTCATGCGGCAACATCAAATCTAGTTCTCTAGTATTTCTATACTTATCGTCCTTATTTAAATCTCGTTTTTAACGTCCTTTCAAATAAATGTCACTTTTGATATATCGATGGACCAGTATTAAACCTTGACTCCTTGAGAGCCGAACAACCACTTTGAAAATCTTCTAACATTCGAATATACCCAGAATAAGGAACTCTACTGAAAAATATAATGTCTATTCATATAGATCAGCAAACGCCGATTCTGAATATGTAACTTTTATTATATATAAAATTATTCGTAGAATTTATAAATCTATTTAAAAGTTAATAAAAAAAATAAGTTCATCAAAATACCGTGTTACGTTGGTACCATTGCATCTGGATCATCTGACGTGACGTGAGCATTCTATTTTTGGATTAGTATGAAAATATTTAATTTTTCAATGTTGTTTTGAATTTTAAATATGTTTTAACTTAATTTGGATGAATTTAACCTCTATAATTGTTGTTCTATATAAACAACTATTATTCGTGAAAGAAAATATTATAGTATTCATGATCAAACCAATTATCAACATGGATATTATGATAATATTAATGGTCAATACTATTATTATTCTTTGGGTTAAAGTTTCTAAAAAGGTACATAATTTTATTACTTGTGTTAAGTTATGGTTTACCATGAATAGAATATACAATTATGTAGGGTAAAGCGCATCCTTGTTTTGACATTTGACATTCTAACCTCAAAACTGATCAAAACCGGCCGGCCATAGATTTGGAGCATTTTGGCGGCATTTGCAAAATTGAAAATTATTTTAACCATGAAAACTAACTTGAGAAAAAAAACGAAATATACTGGTATTTAAGTTTGAACGTCATTGATGATAAAAAAAAATAAAAATTGGACTTTCTCGACTTGAAAATTCTCCTTTTCCTTCTCCCCTTGGTATCGTCCTGGTGTAGGAGACAGCCATTCTGAATTAAAAACGTTTCCTCAACATGGTATTGGCCATATTTAGTGAATAGATCTAAATAGTCGGGTACTTCCCAACCTTCATATTGACCTTCCCTTACCCTTCCCCATTTAGGTACTTCAACCTTACAACCCTCCCCAAAAAGAAGACGCCTTAGTACAACTAGCTCTGGGCAGTTGAAACTCGTTTGTGCGGTTTTACACAACAATATTGCTATGAGACGATGTATGAATGTGAATGAAGCAAGAATTGTATGCCAAGATCGAGTTGTTTGGCGGTCCGTCCTCTCTGCCTACCCCTGCGGGGAAACGGCGTGATGGTTAGTTATTTAGTTAGTTATATTGTTAGGTACGTTTCACAAAAATGCATAAAATTTCACTCACGTATTCAACATTTTTTTATAAAATAATCAACATTCCCATTTATGATAATCGATAATAGTAATGTTCCATCAAATTGATATATAACATGTTTTTTTAACGGAGATTGTAATTTTTTTAAACAATTTGATTTCGGTTGTGATGTGAGTACGTAACATTCTATTTCTAAAATTCAGTTAAAAAATACATCCTTTTTATTTGTTTTTATTTACGCCGTAGTTATTTAAATAGTTGATAGTAAAATGGGTCAATATAGTTGCCTTCCGAGCAATTGATTAAAATTAAATTGGAAATATTTTTATTTATAGTTTTAATTTTCAATTTTTTTTTCATCTTAAAACTTTGAGCTTCAAAAATCGTCCAATTATAAATATCCCACGATTTTTCACTGCTCTGCGCCAGTTTTATAATAAAATAACTCCCATTGAAGGAAATCATTAATAACAATGTTCAAGAGAGATTTTCACAAATATGCCCGCTCTGCGCGCGAACCCGCTGGGAGCTGAAAGAATGCAGTCTCTTGTTTCTACATTATTTTTCTCCTTTGAATTCCGCAGCCCGAGATTTCCAACACCTCCCTGGCTATGCAGATTTTTACACAATTACACGAATAGCGGCGGAGAAATTTTAATTAAGTCTGGATTAAAGAGGTTGAAATGCCGGAGAAAGGGTTCACGCATGCGTGAAATCTAAATTGCAGACCAAGAAATATTATAATGGCAGCCAACGAAGATGAATCACCGTGGCTCCAGTCTACGGGACTATTCAATGTTCTCTCTATCGTTTTGTCGAGTTTTTTCCGCTCTCAAATCCCGGCGAGCGATATTATATCGCAGGGAGACGCCTACTTGATCGGATTGAGTTCAAAAGTTTAATGCGAAGTTTTTTCGCACTCGTAAGAATTCTCACTTACTTTTCTTCGAGGTAGTTGAGATAGTTGGGGAATTTCGTATTCATCTTTCGGAAAGTACTCGTGTAAACCGGCTTCCGAGGAAGTGGGAAGCTGGGCTTAACGAAAAATAAAAAGAAAACAGATTTTTAATGGGAGAAAACCTCGCTTCAATTTGTTTTTTTTACATTTTTTTAATAAAAATTTAAAGAATCTCAATCTTTGATGATGTTAAAGATTATTTTTAAAATTTAATAAGCAGATATCTGAAAAATTGGCGTTTCCTATAACGCGACAAACACGAATCACGCGAATAACACGAATATTGTACATTCTAAATATTAATTTGTCTATGGTTTTAATAAGTTTAAATACATATAAAATGAAACGCAGCTAACTTCGCATCGAAAACGACGCGTAACGATAACTATGTTTTCGATTTTAGAAATAAGTACTAATTATAATGAATCATAAATAATAAATAAAATTTTAAAATAAAAATAAATGAACACCAAAAATATGCATACGAGTATATGATCATAACCCCACTTTGGTTGCATGATATCTTCGCTTTCAAATCGTAATCAAATATTTTTTTCGATGAAAAATAACACCTTTTTCTCAAAAATGCGTTATTCGAATTTCACCAAAATCACTAGAATTTCGAAGAAAATTACGCTAATTCCTTAAAAAAAATAACGGGACATTTTCAGGTAATACAAAAATTATCATTTTTAAATATTTTCAACTTGTTCCATATCACCCCGGTGAAAGACCACACATTCAGAATCGAAGCGTTGCTCGAAATTGCTTTAGCTATGTTCAGTGACCGGATCTGAATAGTCGGGTACTTCCCAACCCCCTCACTTTCTACCTCTCCACCCACTTTATCCACATGATAACTGGACGAAAAAAGTCTCGTGTAAGAGCGTCTTAAGGACGTCTTTGGGAGGGCCAAGGGAGCGAGGGACAGGGCATGGTGAGGGGGAATGCGAACCGTCGTTCAATCGAGCCAGATCACCGAACCGGTACACTATAAAGAGCTGATTTAGTGATCCGGCTCACTAAACCGAGCCGCTTCGCCCACCACTACTGCGCTAACTTCCTCCCATACCAGAAAAAAATACTTATACGTGTAGGGCCCAAATTTGGATAGCCAGGTACTTACAAGCCCTCTCCTTCTCCATCTCTTTCCCCTTTCTCACTTTCTTCAGCTTCACAACATTCCCCAAATAAGCAACTTAATCCATTTTTTTTAATTTTTCAAAGCCCGCTAAAACGCACGAATCTATGGCTTGTTGCAAGACCGACTATAGCCTAGTCTGGTATGACGTTACTGGAACGTCGAATTTGCCGATTTTTGCCGCAAAAATTGGAAAAGTTTTTAATTTCACAAATTTGCCTGTTTTTAATCGAAGGATACATTGCAACATGTCAGCATCTGATCACTATTATTTATGCAGTGTACCTAAGTGCAAAAATGCACCCACAGCTGAACTTTCAGTAATTTTGTTCGTCTTTCTAATATCCCGAAACTCGATTTTGAGGTTATGTCAAAACAAGAATTAACTTTACCGTACATTATTATACATTACTTGTTAATACCGTACGTTATTATACAATATTTACATTAGTTACCCAGGGTATGAATGGTTTGGCATAATGTTTTGAGGTTACGCTGTGTTACCCCTACCCCTACCCCTATATCTATACCGACCTTTACACTCTTGTTTTAAAGGTCAAATGCGAAAAATTTCATCAAAATACTGTAGATTTGTATAAAAAACATGTAAACTGCAGGACACTCTTCTTTATATATACAGATATATTCATGGTAAACCATAAACGTAAGTAATAAAATTATGTACCTATTAAGAAATAATAATATTTTTTAATAATTTAATCATTGAAGAAGATAATATTAACATAACTATTTAGTTTGCAATTGTGTTCGTGAAGAACTTTGTAATCATCATAAAGATAGCTGCCAATAATATGGGATTAAAAATGGACAATAAATGGATAATATTGACAAAATCTTGGATTTGAGATATGATATGGATGAAGATGACATAAATTGAACTGGTCTCATTAGCTAAGTTGGTAAAGCGGTTGTCCCGGAAAGACAGAGGTCCTGGGTTCGAGTCCCAGATGCGACTGATATCTTTTTATTTTGTGTTGTTTTTTTCGGTTTCATGTTTCATTTAGGTTATGTTAATATTATCTTCTTCAATGATTAAATATTACAATGAGGTTTTTAAATTTCAACAAAATAATTAAAAATTAATAATATATATATGATTCATTATAATTAGTTCAATGGTTAGTTTCGGTTTGCCGGTGAACATAATCATATGTTAAATAATGAACAATAACTATAGCGTATTGATTGTTATTGTGTTAAAATCGTTGAGCTCCATTTTTATTTATTTTTTTAATAAAAAAATTAAAACTTATAATGTTATTTTTAAGTTCTGCGAGTATTTTCATTTTTATTATTAAGACAGCATTCAAAGCCATTTTCAAACTGTGGTTAGGCCACATTGCGCCGACTTACTTTAATGATTTTATTTATCCCCACCCGATTTAAATTTTTATGGGGTTTGAAATGATCTATTAATACTTTTGGTGAACACCGATTTACTCAGAAATAATTGTGATAATTAAAATTATTTATTTTATGGGGTACTTACAGTTGAAATTTGTTTTCCCCCGCTTTTAATGGTGGCAGGTTTTTCTAAATTGTTTTATAATGACGTGAACGCTATTAAGACAATGAATTTAAGTATGTGGTAAATCGGTAAATTAATTAAAATAATTATATTTATATATTTCTTTTTATAAATATATTATAGTGGTGAATATAACGGATAACTTTTCTTATTTTATTTATTAACGTTACATCGGGATCATTGTTGCATCGGGATCATTGTTACATCGGGATCATTAGTGCGTTTGTTGATGTTTAGTTCCTCTAGTAAATTTAACCTAAGACCCTTTATTTCTATATGCAAGGGTTTAGGCTCGCTTTTGCCAAGCAGAACGTGATTTGTCAGTCACTAAGAGAATATTGCGAATTTAAAAAAATTAAAAATAAAAATAAAAAAAATTGTTTTTTTGTTTTTTGTAACATCGTGTGTTCTTTGAATCCAGTTAAGAAAGCCCTTCCCGTCTGTGCGGTGTATTTTAATTAATATACATCACAATTATTTTAAAATAGCTGTCGCAATAATGAAAATTAATAATTAAATAAATACTTGCATAACTTAATAATAATACTATTAAATTTGTTTTCTATCAATTAAAAAGATCAATTAAAAAGAACAAAAAAAACATCAACGGCAATTAAGGAGCTTAAAGTCTCAAAAAATTGAGTTAAAATTTCGCCAAAACTAGAAATATGTATTAAAAATACAAAACAATATCGACAAATGAAAATTTCGATATAAATACAAGACCGGAACACTGCGTGACGTCAGATGCCGAGAAAGAAATGGTGCTAACCAAATATTTTTTTAGTTTTCAAATAACGACTAGCTGATATGTACCCGGCCTTGCTCGAGTTTTTTTAATTTTATTTTTTTATTTTGGAATGAAGTTGTGAATACTTGATTGTCGTTTGGGTGAATTTAATTAATTAATTTTCTTGAAACAAACAAGCAATCATCTGAAAGTTTTATTTCATTCCAAACATTTTTTTTTTCAAAATATATATATCTAAATGATAAAGTTCTTAAGTAGGTAGTTCTTAACAAACTTCTTCTTTTGAATGTGAAATCTGTGGCTAACCAGACCGGTATATCTTTGGGCTAACCTGAATATAACATGGCAGGTTCAATGTTTTTCATACTAATATTAAAACGTTATATCAAGAGTTTTACGTACTGAAATTCATTCAAACTACTCTCTAAACCTTCCTGGCACTAATAAAAACAAATTATGCTGTTTTCAGCGATCTCGGTTGAATAATTTTCGAGAAAATCGAGGGCAGACAAACAGACAAACATTCATTTGTACATATATTTAGATGTATAAATTATCGTATAATTACATATAATAAAACTTATATATTCAGAACCGGCGTTTGCTGATCTACATGATTTTTTTTTCAAGGGCTAATATATTTAATGAATATAAAACAATAACTTTGTTTAATGAAAATAAAACAATAACCACGAGAATTTTAATTTATTTTATTAGAACCGACCGGTTTCGCTTATCACAAGCATCATCGGGGTACAAAATTAAACTGAACATCTAAATTTTTTTTGTTATGTTGGTACACATATGTTAGCATTATCATCCATTTTGGATTAGTGGTTTGTTTTTGACAACTGGAAAGGTTAGTCACGTTTTTGTGTGTTCTTCGATTTTTTACTTTTGAAAAAAAATGGATCAAAGAATATGTATTAAATTTTGCCTTAAAAATGGAATAAAGTGCTCCAACGCACTTAAAATGTTGACTGTGGCATTCGGCGAGTCTACTTTTTCTCAAAAAAGTGTTAATAAGTGGTACAAGCGCTTTACAGAAGGCCGAGAAGATGTTAATGACGATGAGCGTCCTGGAGTTGCAACCACGTCAACAAACGAAGAAAACATCGAAACAGTGAAGAAAATGGTTTGGAAAATCGTCGAATCACTATTAGGGAAGTTGCAGAGGATGTTGGCATATCAATCGGCTCATGCCATGCAATTTTCTCAGATGTTTTGGGCATGAAACGTGTGGCAGCGAAGTTTGTTCCGAAATTGCTAAATTTTAAGCAAAAGCAACGTCGCATTAGTATCGCTCAGGAGTTGTTGAATGACGTCAACGACTATCCAGATTTGCTCAAAGGGTCATAACTGGAGATAAAACGTGGGTATATGGTTATGACGTCGAAACCAAGGCCCAATCATCCCAATGGAAGCGGCCAGAAGAGCCAAGATCGAAAAAAGCACGCCAAGTTCGATCAAATGTGGAGGTTTTGCTCACTGTTTTCTTCGATTACAATGGCGTGATGCATCATGAGTTCTTGCCAATGGGTCGTACGGTTAATAAGGAATACTACAAGGAAGTTATGCAACGTTTTCGTGAAGCAATACGGCTCAAACGATCGGAATTGTGGAAAAACAAATCATGGATTTTGCATCACGATAATGCACCAGCTCACACATCAATGCTTGTTCGTAATTATTTCGCCAAAAACAACACCGTAATCATGCCTCAACGACTTTTTCCTATTCCCGAAACTAAAGAGACTAATGAAAGGAAAGCGTTTTGCCACAATTGATGAGATAAAGTCAGAATCGTAGAACGAGCTGATGGCCATACCGAAAATAGCATTCCAGAAATGCTTCGAGGCTTGGAAGAAGCGCTGGCATAAGTGCATTATATCTGAAGGGGATTACTTTGAAGGGGAGAAAATGGATTTTGTTGAATAAATAAACACTTTTCGAAAAAATTCAAAATTCACCTTTTCTTTTGAACAAACCTCGTATATACAAAATAGAATGAGAAAGAACATAACATATAATAATCTTGTGATAAGCGAAACCGGTCGATCCTAATAAAATTAAATAAAATTCTCGTGGCTATAAACAAAGTTATTGTTTTATTTTCATTAAATATATCTAACCACAAAGTGACTGCTTTCTACCAAAAAACTTAATATTTTTCACTGGAGTTCCTTATTAAGAATTATGGACCTATTTAGTTCAGTTGTTTCGGAAGCGGCATCATCGATGTTCCGTTATTAATGAAGCCGACTTTGCCCGCTTTTTTACAATATATAATTTTTACAGATTTCACATAAATCTAAATGGAAGCTTTCACTTGGCTAATGACGTCGCGCGATAAATATCTTTTAGAGCTGAAGGGTGTTGGTGTTTCCTTTCACAGCGGAGTAGGGGACGTGTAGATATAGGTGGTGGTATGGTAGCATCCCAACATGTGGGCTGCAGAGTGAAAATCAGCGGTTCCCAAACTAATATGACTCACCGCCCCCTTTTTCAGTAGATTTCTCTCTCCATCCGTAACGATAAGTAGATTTTTCCCTCCACCCGTAACGCCCTATGGTAAAAGACCACAATTCAGGATCATAATGATCAGGTCTAAATAGCTCAGAAAAACCCAATCAAGGGGCGATGGAGAGATTCAAGGGGTAATGGTGGCCTCACGGGGGGCGAGGCCAACGAAAATATTTTTAATAATTTCTCTTGAATTCAAAGGGTGCATGTTTGAAAGAATCATTCAACAAAAGAAACTGTTCAATTATTCTTTTGATTTATAGATGGATAAAGAGTTTATTGAGACCTATTGTCAGGTGAATAATAATTTAGTACATAATAAAATATGTTAAATATTTATCAAGACTAACAAACTTATCGAAATTGAGAACAGGGGTGATGAGATCGTGTCGGGTGAATGCTGAAATGGGAGTTATAATTATTATATAACAATTAGTAGACATTTTATTTTGAGTGTTATTCACAGTGTTTATTTGTTAGTTAATTTTATTTATTTGCTACCGTTTTCGACACACCCGTGTCATGAGTTCTTAGAACTAACTTAAATGATAGAAATACAGAAATAAGTTGATATTATTAGGTAAGGGTAGTGGGAGTGGGAGTGGTAATTTTTATGGAAGGGGGGGGGTGAGAGGAATCAAAATAATAAGGAAACATGGTTAGCAAAGGTGAGTTACAGGGTGCAATTATTTTTTTTACAATTTTTTATTTTTTATTTCTGTATTTTCTAAGGCGCGCAATTTGAAATATGTATTAATATTTTATTGTTTTAACTCAGTTTTTATATTATTATTATTGTGTATATATTTAGATTTCATCGTACTGTCGCGTCAGAAGAAACGGGGGGGCTCTGACGAAAAGTATAGTCCAAAAGTGAGCGGTGAGACAAATAAGGTTGGCAATCCCTGCTTTAGCGGAAGAAAATTATTTAGCGCATCCTTGTTACCTTCATCGCCCCCTTGCAGTACTTAACCGCCCCCCATTTTTCACCGAGGCTATCACCGCCCACCCTGTTCGCTCCAATGTACCCCAGGGAGAGACAATATCGCCCACTTTAGGAATCACTGAGTGTAAACTGTGGAGAGTACGGTGCAATGTGTAGAAGTAGAGGTCGCGTAGATATGTAGAGTGTAGAGTGTATAGTGTATAGTATAGAGTATAGAGTACTGTAGAGGGGTAATAAATATCTATCGGTAAACTTTTCTCATTAATATTTTAGTAGACGTTCATCCTTAAATAATGTTAACTTGTAACTTAAATAAATACCTTGAGTACCTTTTAATGTTTAAGTAAAAATAAATATTATCGTTTTTTTAATGTGTATACAACACGTGATTAGGTAGAGGTGTCTAAAACTCCACATTTGAATTTTTGACATTTGAACGGTCCCTGTTAAACGACGATTTTGGTCCCGTTTCAGTATTTGGACAAATTATGATCAGCTAACAACCAAAAAAATATGACCCTTATGATTGACAGCTGTTCACAATTTGATCAAGAGCGCTGAAATGGGCGGAGAATCGTCGCTTAACAGGGACCGTTTCAATGTCAAAACTGCAATAAAAATAGATTTGATAGTCGTCAAATGAGGTGATGTTTGAAACACTCCAAACTTTACGTTAATTCATTGGCGCCTCATGTCCTATATTTTTTAAACAAAATTTAAAGAACTGGACTGCAACCCCTGGAAATTGATACAATCACTGGCGTGCATTGCTCTGTGACCAGGGGTAGGCTATAGTCTTTTCGGTTGTAATTGCTTAACATAAATATATTTTTGGCCTTGAAAATGGCCGTGTTCATCATTATCTTCTGTTGATGGTAACAAAAATATTTTATTTTTATTAAAAAATATTAATTTGTCCATAAATTTGAACCGTTTTTATGTCACAATTTTTTCTTTAAGTAGGCACAGCTTTTAAGCCTTTACGGCCCGCACGCCACTGGATACAATATGCAAGATGTATAATTCCAACAATAAACTGAGGGTAGGCAACAATAACAATGAAGCATAGAATCAAAGCGTCAAACAAAGTCTTCACAAATGACAATTTATTCGACATGGCGATTCAGCGACCACCTCGCTTGCATTAATGAATCTTTTTAGTTATTAACTTACTATTTTATTTTTATTTTTTGTAATCAAATGTATATATACTTTATATGGAATGTGTGGGACTGCACTAACCTCCCCACATACCGGAACAAATACTTATTGTTATTAAATAAAGATTGGGTGTCTGTAGACAAGAGACCAATATCAATTTATTTATTTTATGTACTAATTATCATCGCCCTGATGGGCTTTTACATTTATAACAAAAATACCATTTTTTTTCAACTGGATTCAATGACTTTACAAACGAACAATGTCATTGTCTGGACCTCGTGCAATCGACTACGTCTACCTTATCACATTACAGAGAAAAGAATACCAGAGGAGGATCCCCCATCTTTGTTACCCGTGGACACTTTTATAATACTGTGCCAATGACCTGTACCCTTAGAGTAGAAGCGGAAGTGCCCTAAAAATACAGAGTGAGAAAAAAGTACCCGAAACGCCTGAACATTAATTCGTGTGACGCCATCTTACGTGGTCGATTTCCCTAAACTGTTTTTTTATTATTATTATCTTTAAACTATACGCAATCACAATTAACAAGGCCAAATTGTATAAATTATCGTTTAAATGGCAGCCCTCTTCCAAAAATATTATTACTCAAGAATAACACGTAGGCGTAACGAACACTAATTGCTACCATAAGATTTTGGTTTAACACCTCGATGTTTATATTCATAGAAATATCAACAAAAGGCTATTTTCACAACATTATATGTATAGGTATATGTTTATGAGGTTATGGAGAATAAATTAAATTAAAATCTTATGTCAAATGATGTATCCATTTTTACGTAATTTTTACTACAGTTACTACACTTGTCAGAAAAACGTATTGTACAAACATAAATTTGTTTTATTTCATGAATGCATGGGTTATGAAAAGTAAGAAATAATTGTTGTTGCCCCAAAATGTCCATCTAACGTCAAGCCACTGAATAATTCATCTTGGCAACCATGGAAGGGGTACGGCGTTGCCGCCATCTTGGCCGATTGGATTTATTTTTGCATGCCAAGTCCTTTCTTGTGTCTTAGTCATTGCCTGTACCATATACCTACCTAGTAATTTTTAATTTTCTATATTTTTTCCTCCGTAACCACTTATCATTACATTCCATTCCCACCGTTGTGCCTGATCAAATGTTTTTTTTTTTAATCTGGTTCTTATGCCTTTTAATACTGTGACTATTTTTAGTACTTACCTCTTTTAGTACTTACCCCGCATGGCGACGCAATAACTACAATTTTTAATTTCGTATTTAACGTTTTCCCCTTAAAAGCAATCATGAGCCCATCCGTTCGGTGCCTACCTACCAACAAAGAATAATGAAATGAGAAAATTCAATTATACCCCAACCTCGATTAGTTCGCCATTGGACAGGAGCGCCACTTGCGTATATTTGATACAAACAAAAATTGAAAATTAAAAACGTGCATGAAGTATCCTGTATTCCTGATTTCTCCGGCGGTGAGTTTACGGTGGACGAAGTATACACAGTTTGTTTGTTATACAGAGCAATCGATCACCGGCGATATCCAGCCGATTTCAATCATCTGTCTGAATGGGGTCTAATTTAGAGGAAAGTGGTGGTAATCGGCAATTCTCTGATGACGGGACACAACAAGAGAATAAAATACCTTCCGTCGGGAGAATTCATTTGGTGACATGGGCTCGTAAATTGAATTAATGTCCTCCGTGAATCCATCAGCGTTGTTTTCCTCCAATAAATGTTTTATGTAAGGGTGTTTTTTTTTCCTTGATTGATATTTTTGTGTAGATTGTTAATCTTTAACTACTGGGGAGGATTTCCAGCAACTTTTTTTATCGGTGGGCAAGTGTAAGTATGTATGTACCTGAACTTCCATGGCAAATGATTCATATCTGAATCTTGGGACACGTTTTTATTGTTTGTTTATAGGTTGAAAGCCGTCTTCAGAAATAATTTCTACTAGCATTTGCATGTTGCATCCAACGGAGGTAATTTAATAATATTATTATCCCCAGTGAGTATTTGACGTTCGGCAGATTTAAGCTAAAACAATCCTCACTCATTCAAACAAATGTAAATACTACGAAAAAATTCTAATAATAATAATTGGATTACTTCTATAGCGCCGTTTTCGTGGGAAAATCACTTCAAGGGCGCTTTACAATTAATTAAATAACATGTACAACCAATTCCTTACAGCTAAACTTTATTACTAATGGCTTATAAGTAAGACTTATAACTATCGAATAACAAATAAGACTTATGGCTAGGGACTAACTACTGAGACTTATTATTAGTGACTTACATCTATGGCTTATAGGTAGTCACTTACCAACTAAAAGTTATAGCTAGTGACTTACAATTTAGACTTAGTAGGTATAACTAGAATATAAACCTAACACATATATAAACCTAGTACACATTTAAAACTAATACATATCTATGACCAAGTGCATATTTTATATACAATACTGCAAAATGACGTACAACTATGGCTTAAAACTAGAGTCTCACAACAGTCACAACTAAAATACCTATTTATAATAATATAAATACCTGTTATGATTATTGCTCGTGCTGTCAGTGGTAAAGCACACAAAAGTGTAATAATTTTTATTGAAATTGAAGAAGGTAATCTGGGCGGTAGAAGGTAAATAGGTATATAAGTAATTCTCTTGGATTGACTAGTCGAAACACCATTAGACCAATGGGGTCGTTATTCTGGAAACGATAATTTAAAAAGATGAGTCTTTAGTTTGGCTCTGAATTCAGAAGAGCTGTCGATTTTTCGCAAATGTGGGGGGAGTTTGTTCCAGGCTGTTGGGCCTGCCACCGCAAAAGCTCGGTTTCCGAAATTGGTATTGGGATTGCGTTTAGGTACTGAGAGTCTTCCTATGGCCGTTGAAGACGCTGATCGAAGAGATGATTGCCTAGTGTTGACATCGTTTTGAGTGCATAGTTCCGCCAAGTAGGGTGGTGCCATGTCGTGTATCGCCTTAAAGACCACCCAGCAGAGTTTAAACTGGATCCTCTTAGGACACTTAAGCCAATGAAGGTTCCGCAGATGTTGAGATATGTGGGAGTATTTGGAAACGCCGGTTATCAGCCTTGCTGAAGCATTGAAAACTGACTGAAGCCTGTCAGTATATATTTTGGGGAGACTTGCGTATATGCCGTTGCAGTAATCAAGTCGAGAAACAACGTAAGAATTTACGAACATCGTTGTGCCATTAGCTGGAATATTTCTCCCTATTGATTTGATCTAGACACTTGTATTACTAGAAATGCCAACAAAGATTTACTCCAAATTTCTGTAATTCATACTGCTTTTGGGAAACGGAATTTTAGGTAATTTTCAATAAGAATTTACAACATTCTTCCGGTTAGCATAAAAAAATCTGATTCACAAAAAATATTCAAACACAATGTAAAAAATTGGATTAAAAGTAATGAAAAGTAAAGGGCATTTACCGGTGCACTCACCCAAATTCGAAAAATCTTAATATAAGTGTATATTCATAAGTATTTTAAAATCATAAAATAATTTGCAAAATTACTGCCTCAACACAGGCTAGCCTAGTAAGGCGGGTTATGTGAAACTTCTACTTTATTATATTATTTTCTATTTTACTTTATAAACCACTGTACACTTACATTAATATATTATACATGTCTTTAAGCTATAGTTAAATTTAATTACAATAAAGATATTATTATTAATGTAAATTTATAACTTTATTATTGCAAATTGGTACACGAGTTTATTATTCCCTAATTTAAATCATGATTTGACATATAAGATTTAATATTTTCGTAATAAAATTATTATTAATTTAAATTACCCGCACATTTCAGTACACCCGATTGCAACTAACCTTACTTAGTCTAACCTAACCTAATCTTACATTACCTTTCCTTACCGAACCTAACCTAAATTAACGTAATCTAACCTAACCTAACCTATCCAAAACAAACCAAACCAAACCTAACCTAACTTAACCTAAATCGTGAGGTTATCATAAACTAAAAAAATAAAATCATGGAATGCGTGAATAGTTCACATAGGCCTGAGTTTTGACCGTTGCCCATAGCGGAGAAGATTAAATTATATTATTATTTCCAAATGTTAATTCCGGATTTTATGATTGTAAATTGATACCTTTTTTCTTAATATTCCCTAATTTCAAATAATGGCTTATTGGGTAGGTACCTACCTACGATTTGTTCATTTATTTTTTATCTTTCTTTAATATTTTTTTTATTTTTTTATTTAAGTTTTTAATCCAGCAGGATTGGGTGGGTAGTGCAAACCCAGTCTGCCATATCACACGAAACACATACAATATAAATAGAGAAATGAATACAATAAAATAAATAAATGATAAAATAATAATAATAATAAAAATGAAAAAGGTTAAATAATAATATTAAAAAAAGAAAAGAAACGTATTAAATAAAATTAAAAGTAATTACGAAAAGATAACTACATCAAAATAAAAGAAAGGAAATGAAAAACTTAATAGATAATAGTAAAATAGAATTATTATTATTATAGAATAGGAAAATTGCTCTTGGATTTCAACACAGTTGACGTTTTTTGCCAGAACTTTCTAAAGTCTTTGTTGTGCATAGATATAGCTATGCTATCCATTCGTGCTTTGTTTTCAGGGTGTTGGCATTTTCGGAGAGCAATTTTGAAAATTTTCTTGCTTGCTTTTCTTTCATCTGCAATTCTACCTTCCGTAAGCTTTCCGGCCTGAACCCAGCAGAGGAATACATCCCTTGATAGACGATACAAAG